>SNQJ01S0023999.1:44959-100434 GCA_010110895.2 Picea sitchensis
CTCCTTTATCATGTTGTTCTTGTTGTGCATTTGATGGTTTATTTGCTGCAAGTATTGTTGCTGTGTATTTATGTGAAGTACATATTTAACCATCTACAAGAACATTTGCTAACACATAAGCATTTAAAGGAAGAAGCATAAACTTAACACATAAGTTTATTTTGCATATTTATACACATGAAGCAAGGTCCTGTAAAGTTTATTTTAATGAAGTAGGGGTGCTTTCATAGCATAACAAGTCAGCCTTCTATTTTCAGATCACAAACAAGGCTAGAGTCATTCTGGACATAGTCAGGAGGTTGTTCCATGTAGATTTCTTCTTGCAATTCTTCGTGCAAGAAGGCGAATTTAATATCCATCTGATGGACCTCCCATTTATGTGAGGCAACAAGGGCAATAGCAAGGCAGAAGGAATTCATTTTTTCTACAGGGGAAAAGGTTTCATTATAGTCAATTCCTTCAACTTGGGGAAATCCTTTGGCAACTAACCGAGCCTTGTGTCTTTCAATACTTCCATCTAATGCATACTTAGTTCTGTAGACCCATTTGCATCTAACAAGTTTTATTCCTTTTGGAAGAGGTACAAGTATCATTTGCCATTAAAGAACAATACTCTTCATTCATTGTTGTATCCCAATCTGAATGACCTGAAGCTTCTGCAAATGTCTTTGGATCATGAGTTTCTGAAGCTTGAGCTAAAAGAGAAGAGGCTCGCTAGAACTATGAATGTGTCTAACGTTGATCTGAAAGATCACCGACAAGATCACCAACTGCTTCTTGTGTTGAACGGACCCATCTCGGAAGCGGTGGATATGGTGTTGGTTCAGGTTCAAAGGACTCATCTAGAGGAGGGTGAGCAGGCGAAGGTGGATTTTCATCCTCACTATCATCATCTGAAGAAGAAACCAGATCATAAGAAGGCACAAACTCTGAATATGGCTCACAAGTCGAAGAAGGAACAACCACCGAATTAGGCTTGTAGGCCAAAGAAGGCACAAATGTCGAATTAGGCTCACAGGCCAAGATATTTTCATGAAATTTAACATCTCTTATAATAATAATTTAATTACAATGTGATTGAAGAAGTTTGTAACCTTTGACATCTTCAAAATAACCAACAAATATACACTTCTCACTTTTAGGCTGCAATTCTTTCATTTTCTCATCAAGAATGTAAGCCCATGCTATATTGTCAAATACACGAAAGTGACTTACATATGATTTAATTTTAGTCCAAGCTTCTTCCGGTGTTATATTTTTAAGAGCCTTTGTGGGAGTGTTATTTACTATGTAATTTGCATAGTTGATGGCTTCCACCCAATACTTTAGACTTAATCCCTTAGATTGGATCATACAATTAGCAATTTCTTTTAATGTGCATTTCTTTCTCTCAGCAACACCATTTTGTTGTGGTGTCTATGGAACAGTGTGTTGCATTTGGATTCCCTGTGTAGTGCAGTAGTTGGTAAAATTATTGTTCACATATTCGCCTCCATTATCTATTCTTAACCTTTGAATTTGATGTCCAAATTTCTTTTCTACAAGGGCGTTGTAGGCCAAAAACTTGTCAAAAACTTCGTCTTAAGTTTTAATAAGTAAACCCAAGTACATCTAGAAAAGTAATCAATGATAGTTAAGAAATAATTTCACCCAGAAAAATAAGGAGAAGAAGGTGGACCACACAAATCACTGTGAACAAGCTGCAAAGGACCCAAGGCGTGCCAAGAGGCATGTTTTTCAAAACTATCTTGATGATGTTTGCTAAGAACACAACCGGCACAAACACCATATCTTCCTGAAACAAGAGGAATACCAGTCACCATCTATTGATTACATAGTTGTTGCAATGAGCGATAGTTTAGATGACCAAACCGTTGATGCCAAAGTTTTCTCAAGTCATCGCTATGAGCAATAAAAACTGATGAAAAAGATGATGACCCAAATTTGTCAAAATTTTACAACCTGGTAATATCATAATCAATTCCAGTTGTAAGAACATGATTAGGATCTTTCAGATCCTTGATTAAAACTTGGTGAGGTGAAAACTCTACAGTTTTACCTTCACCTGAATAAGTGATTTGATATACTGATAGAAGGTTACAAGAAATACTTGTAACACATAATACATCATTGAAATGACCTTTTTCTACTTGTACTGTTCCATATCCTTCAACACTAAGAGATCTATCATCACCAACAATTATTTTCTTGGTTTTACATTCATTTAGAGTAGAAAATATGTCTCTATCCTTAGCCATATGATAAGATGCTCCATAATCAATAAGCCACTTATCAGAAGTAGAAGTATAAGGTGTATTGAAGGAGAAACCATGAGCAGAAAGTGCATGTCCATGAGAAGAAGAAGAAGTAGAATCAATATTGATGTTGTGCTTCTTCATCATTGCTTCTAAAGCTGCCATATTCTTGAAACATTTGGACTCATCATGACCATATTTATCACAAAAGTTGCAATGTCTGTTAGTATTCTTATTTTTGTATTTTTCTCCTTTGTCTCCATTAGGAGAAAAATCTGTCTTAGTGGGTTTGGGACCCTTATATTGCTTGTTGTTGTGGTGAGGATGTTGCTTCTTGGGATTCTTGGGTTTATTTTTTTGATGGAAAACAAAGTCTTTGTTGGAGGTACCTGTAGTACTGATCACTCCAAGTTGTACTATCTTATCTTTCTCTCTAATCAAAGAATCACAAAATTTCTCAAGACTAGGTTTTTGATAAGTTGCCCCTACAGCCTCTTGTATGACATAAAAGGTAGATACAAACACATAATATGCACTACCTAGTTTATAAATAATAAGATAGATGCAACGATGTACGTCTATCTTTATCTTACATTCTTCACATAAAGTTCTCAGTGTTTTAAACTTAGATAGATAATCTTCAATGCAAGAAAAATCACTTATACTCAAAATTAGTACTTGATTTTCTAACTGTTGTACTAGAATAATATTGTGTTTACCAAACACATATTCAATCTTTTCCCAAGCTTCTTTGGGTTTATCAATTGATTGAAGGTGGAACCTTAAATCAAGAGAGATGGAAATTTCGATTAATCCATGTGCTTCATCATTCCTATTATCCCATTTGGATTTCTTATCATCATTAGTGGGTGATGTTTCCTTTCCCAAGGTAATCCGGTACAAGCCTTTACTTCTTAATAAATCCTCCATAAGGGATTTCCATTGGAAGTAGTTGGTGCTGGTAAGTAAGAGATTACTTGTAGAATCCATATTAAATATGTAGATAATACTGATTTAAAAACTGAAACTGATGATCTGAATGGAAAGAGCTCGAAGAGTTCTGCATTTAAAAAAAAAAACAGCACTGAAAACGAACTTTGGATGTGAGAGTTATGCCCTTTTTAAAAAAGGCATAAACGGTAACCAAAGGACCACGTGGTAGTGTAAGTTGCTTTATGAAGTGACCCACTTTTATAAACAGAAGTGGGGCTCACTTTTACAAAGAAAAGCTACATGCAAAATAAATAACTCTAAAATAAAATATTAAAGCCACTTATAGTGATTCACTTTTATACTTGAAGTGAAATACACTTTACAATTTTAGCATGAACTTTTTCAAAAAAAGTAACAAAAGAGAGACTTGAACTCAACTTGTCTAACTTAATAAGGTAAATTTTAACCAAATGGTTTAGAAAAACATAGTGTAATGTTCAGAAGGAGGATTGGGGGTGCTTTTATTGTTGTTGTGGAAGACGACCTTGGAGAGCATGCTAAAAAAATCTCTTTTCACACAAGAAAAAAATTTCACTTCTCAATGACAACAAGGGTTACATCTCGGTTAACTTACCCGGAAGATGCACCTTTTCCTATCTGTAACTAATTTTACGAGATCACACAGGGTGCGGGGAAAAGAGCATACACATATCTAAAAGAGTATCAACCCAGAAATAAAAAATACAAAATACTTCTCTCTGAAAAATTAAAAAAATGCGTATTCAAACTTTATACCTCTGGATCTGACTGTAATGGTCGTATCTTGGGTAAACAAAAGCCTTTTCGAGTGAAATGAAAAAGTATTAATGAATGAAATGAGTGCTACGGATGCAATGGAACAGTCCTCTAAGCCCAAAAATGTACGAAAATGATAGAAAATGGAGATGAGGCAACTTGACTTCACGATCTCGATCTACAACAAGAGCGGATCTTCAAACAGTCTCTGATACCATGTTTGAAAACATAGGTATTCCAATAGAGGACAAACACCTTCAGTAACCACTCACATAACCATATAAAAGATAAACACATCGATGTTTTCACGTAGTAAAACCCCTACGGGGAAACATCCACGACCCCAACCAATGCGGCCACTTGGAGCAGTTTATTAATGTAAAGAAAAATATTACAGAGAGATTTTACAAGAGATTTTCTCACAATAGATCATCAGAAAATGACCCTCCATGCTCTTTAAATAGAGATCATGGACCAATCGGGTGTTAATCCACATATCAATGGCCATTAAAATCGAGGAGAGTATGAATTGTCAGATCATTATATGTCGGGAACATATCATGACCATCGGATTTCCTAACTACAAATGCATACTAATGCATACTAAAGAAACACACTAGAAAACACACTTTTACCTAACGACACAATAGACCAAGTAGATCTTAACTAACTCCTAAGTGTCTAAATATCCTAACATTCTACAACGTACCCTTAACCAATACATCATATCCTAGGTTTCCGCGTTTTACCCATAACCATTACAAACTTAAATTGGTTTTTCACTATCACGAACCATTCATTACATCAAGTGGTTTTAGCTGACCACAAACTTACATCTGACATTAAAAAATGGTTTTTGGGTTACCACAAACCAATAAAATGACTCAAATCAATGACTTAATAAGCTGACAACTCTTTCTTAAGCATGTACAATTGACCTTAATGACAACTGACCTTTGGGGGATCAACTAACTCATGAAATTTATATGGGAGATACTGTCATACATTTGAATACTTCAACCTGTAAAATCCTTTCAACATGAACATAAAATGTTTCCATTTAGGGACATCTATACATCCACATTGTACTTGTATATGAAACTTTGAAATTTCTTTGTTCCAACACTTTTGATGATCGTGATTTTTAAGACCACAAATACTGCATGGATATAAATTCCAACGTTTTTCTTTGACATGTCCTGTTCTTCCACACTGACTGCAAAATTATTTCTTCTACTCATGTTGTTTTACTTGGTTGGATGTTGTGGTTTTTGCATCAGGTTCATTGCTTCTATTGCTACTTTTTGTTGATTCATTTGTTCTCGGTGATTATTCTTTCACAAATTTTATGTCGTCATTGCTAGTGTTTTGTTCATAACCAAGACCTTCATTTCTCAGTCTTACATATACTTGTATGAGCTTCTGGATACCTTGATAATTCTTTCCTAAACCTTTACCATCATAACCCATTTTATTCATAAGTTTTGAACCTATTCCCTTAGTATGTTTTTCAAAGAAACCTATTTCAACATCATCACTATCATCATCATCATCATCATTTTGAGCATCAACATTTGGAGCCTCCGAACAAGAGAGAGATATATGTACATCAACATTATTATCATGAACTAGAAAACAAGAATCACTCGAACTATCAATCTTTTGAATCAAATCATTACTATCACACATTGCATCACACTTTTCATTTTCTTGTTGCAGTTGTTTGGCTGCATTTGTGAGTGCTGACAATACATTCTCCTTTTCCAATACTTGTTGTTGTAGTGATTCTATAAATTTGTCCTTTTGATCTTCAATTTTAAAAATATCATCCATAAATTTATCTAATGATGTCAATTTTTCTTCTAGTGTGTAAATGCATTGTGTAGAAAAGAAAACAAATTCATGACATATTTCATTGTCTCATGTCCTGAATTCTGCAACTTTTCGAATTATTGATTGATTTTTTTTTTTTGTAATCTATCTATTTCTTGCAAAGCATCTTCAAGGTATTGTTGTAATAATTCAATTTCTTGATTAGCCGTTTGAATTATTTTTCCTCCTTTGCCCATTATGAATTGTGGAATCATGCTCGCTTGTAATCACACTCACTTCTTGAAGAATAAACACAATAACCAACCTATCGGTTACCATAGATCATGCACCCATATTTAAAAAAACAACAATAATATTTAGATGTCGGGTACCACCGAACATGCACCCAAAAAGTTCCACTATAGCAACACTTGAAACTTTGTTCTCAAATAAAAACTTTTACAAGACTTCAATGACAGTTTCACCTTTTAACTTTAATAATGTGCTTTGACTTTGACTCATTAGCTTTAACATCAACCGTCACTTTACTTTGACTCTAGACTCTCAACATCACTTGAAATTTTGACTCATTACACCCAAAATCTTCTAATCACACTTGAACTCGACTCTCTAACTAGACATCAAAATCTTAAAATACTTATAAACTCAATTGACTTTACCAACTCTATACATCAAGAAATTTCAAAACCTAAATTCACTTAAAATACTCTCAACCAGACTATACTCTTAAATTCTTATATCCCTTAAGTTTTACTTTTATTTTGACCTAAAACATTCACCCACACTTCCTAACTTTTGGACTTAAAAATAATAACTTAACTTTAGGGACACTCATCTCTCATAGCAACAAACTCCTCCATGACAACTCCAGGTATACTCCTTCACTCGGTCTCTTCATAACCAATGATTAGACATAGATAATCCATGCAGGATCCTTCACCTCTTCAACAAGTAGCAGGTCTAAGCCACATTCCACGCTGTAATATACCAGACAATGTTGCAAGTCCATGCTTGCCTACACATCCAAGTCCGCTCATGCTTTCCACATG
This sequence comes from Picea sitchensis, assembly GCA_010110895.2. Taxonomy (NCBI): domain Eukaryota; kingdom Viridiplantae; phylum Streptophyta; class Pinopsida; order Pinales; family Pinaceae; genus Picea; species Picea sitchensis. The sequence goes on from SNQJ01S0023999.1 coordinate 51,825, forward strand.
CTTTGCTATGTACCACAATTTTCTTTTGAAAATAACATGCCAAACCAATAACCAATCACTTCAATTAGCAGCTTCAGACATCAATAAAACCGAGAGATTCAAGGATTTTACAAGAGCCAATAAGAGACTCTATTAGAGTTCACGAAGAAGATTTATCTTTGATCCTTGCATGTTCTCTACTAGGAAAAGTACTATAAAAGTGATTGCAAGAAATTTTTCACATTACAAGCAATACCCATATATGTATTTCAGTTCCAAATATGGATCTGTACAATTACAAAAAGTTTACATATATTGTACACAAATACAGGGATTTCAAGAGTTGGTGAGAAGGCCTTTTCACCAAATTCACACCACGCTTGGAACAATTCACTCAATGACCTTTCATTCTCCACGCGTGACCTCTGATTTTTTATTTTGTAAATTCGCTGAAGATGGCTCTAGATTTCCTTGATCACACACTCTTAAATTCACACACTCTTAACTACACATGCTTTTCCATGTAGCAAATCGACGTAGTAGGCTCTCTTCTCCATCACTACATATCGCACTCAACATCACAACAAATCTCCACTCTCCACCACATGCTCGCTCCACGAATAGAACAATTAGCACGAGTCCACGCTCTTCCAACTCAACACAATGATGAGCGCCTATCTTCTGACAACCAGACTAACATGAGAAACCTTTCACTCTGATACCAAATGTAGAAATTATGAGCAACAATGCAACAAATAATAACACACAAAAATCATCATAAGAATGCAAATATACACACAAAACTTACATATTCATTAATGTACAAAATAATTATACATCTCTCTTACATGCAATACATTCGTGAGGCCTCATAATATAGCATTTAGGTTCTCATAATGATATTTCCAATATATCATAACAATCTCCACAATATCTCCAAGAATATCTACATCCCTAACTTCACTCATTGTCCTCATCTTTGATCATACATAGACTTCTAGAATAAGTCTACTTACATTAATAATAATTTCATCATATAATTATCACAAGTATCAATTATTCCTTCAATGAGCACTATGCCATGTATTTTTTTTGTATAGGAATTTAAATATTTTATTATTATCTTAAAATTTCATTTTGTATCTCTTCCTCAACCTAGTGTACATGGAAAGTCTTATTGATGAGGAAATATAGATTTACCTTCACTAGATAACACCTATTACGTAAGATGATGTCGCATAGTTTTTACTATTTTAATATTTTCCTTACTAGGATCATTATAAACCCCAAATAGCCCAAACATTGGGGCACATGCACCATGTTCCTTGATTCTTCAAAACCATGACCACCAGAGATAAAATTAGACTTATGCTTGGTTGAATTACTCTTCATGCAAGTAATTTATGTGTAATATTTTCAATTTCATTTTTCTAGTACACAAAATAATCTCTATAAGGGAACACATTNTTAAAATTTCATTTTGTATCTCTTCCTCAACCTAGTGTACATGGAAAGTCTTATTGATGAGGAAATATAGATTTACCTTCACTAGATAACACCTATTACGTAAGATGATGTCGCATAGTTTTTACTATTTTAATATTTTCCTTACTAGGATCATTATAAACCCCAAATAGCCCAAACATTGGGGCACATGCACCATGTTCCTTGATTCTTCAAAACCATGACCACCAGAGATAAAATTAGACTTATGCTTGGTTGAATTACTCTTCATGCAAGTAATTTATGTGTAATATTTTCAATTTCATTTTTCTAGTACACAAAATAATCTCTATAAGGGAACACATTCAAGCGTTGACTACAAAAATTAGTGGGTTGAAATGATCATGAAAATCCAATGATGGAAGTAAGTCCTTGGGTTGTTCAAAGACCTATTGTTCTTTTCCTTGAAAAAACATCATCCAACCATCTTGTCTTGAGGGATAATCATCAAAAGTGAGAAATGTAGTCCTCTACGTTGCCGTTTATCACAACTTGGTTAAAATCACCACAAAATTGGTATTGATTTGAAATCTATCATATCATGAAGTTTTCACAAACTAGCACTAGTAAATGTACTCCAAATATGCTTTTGTGTTCCACTGCCACCATTTACATGAATGAATGATCAATGTGATAACCATTCTAGTTTATTTTTAGTAATTTTAGATGATTCATCTTTGCAAAAAATGGAAGACATAAGGAAAATGAAAAAGTTTGACAAGATTGTTTTATCTTGTCTTGTGACTCGATGAAGTAAATAAAGTTGCATCAAGTTATGGGAATCATATGAGCATGTACGATGAGGAAAGTTGAATTAACAAAAAAAGGATGAGTAGAATTTTTTTGATATGTAGGAACCTTGAGAGAATCAAGATTTGATATGAGGAAATGGTTATAATAACAAAAGTAAATTGAAGTAATGAAGAAGATATTAACAAAATTAAGACCTCGACAAGAAGCGATGCCTAATAAAGAAACATAAGGTAGTTGAATGAGATGAATTCTCGTAGAAGGTATTATAGACATAATGGAGGGTGGTTCGATAAAATATTTTATGATATAAGAGGTTGGATATATGAACTTAATGAGGACCATGGTGAGATTGGGTATAAAGGGAATAAGTTTTATCGAGATGTGGGGATTCCATATTAGACAATACCAATGATCCTATAGGGGAAAATAATCAAGAAGTCGAGTAGATCATTATGTGTAGACATAATAATAAAAACATTGCATTGGGGATTCTATTAAATCCGTAACAAAAAGGTAAAGAAACTATCATATGTCAAACCAAGATGGAAGCTCGTATTATAAGGTAAATAGTGTTTAGTCGAGTGTTACGAGGAAAATATCTCTATGGTGTGGGGTAAACCATAATAGACGAAATAAATGCATAAATCAAATCTAATCCCAAACTTGTACTATATAAATGAAAATTCTAACAAGACAAGAGCAATAGCCTACCTCGTCCGAACGTTTGATGAAGACCATCGTTGAGCATGAAACTCAAAGCTTTATACCTAAAAATTGTCCTCAACAACCAAGATACACAAGCATATGGTGATAATATATAATGTTAGCACATAAAATAACATAATACCTTAACATAGATGACAAATACTCCCATGGAATAATAATTCAAATATTTTCAAGATATCAATTGGATGAGAAAATAGTATTTTTATTAAAATAATCAACATAAGTGTATATGTAACAAACTTATATGCCAACACATCTCGGAACTGAGAAACTAAGTCCCTTTCAGCTGGGCCTCCACCACTTCAATCCTCCACCAAAATCATGCTCATATAAAGGAGACATTGAGGTTCTCCATCAAAGAAGGAGGATCTTGGGGGTTGAACAATGAGTTCGGACTTTAAAGAATAAGGGGATGTCAGACAGTTGTCTTAGTTTGATGGATAGTTGGTATGTATTTTTGGTTTTCATTGATGGAAACCATTGGAGAGTGATATTTTAGATTGATGTCAACCCTTAGTAATTGATGTCAACCCTTGGAGAAAGTCTCGTAGAGAATTCTGGTAGCACAAAGGTTTGGGTAATGGACCCAAATTTGTTTCATGTATAATGGTATGAGTTTTAATATATTTGAAGGTAATGTTATTCTATATGGATATTACATGTCATTCCATTTTCGGTGTTATGTGGAATGTCACATAACTCCTCACGGTTAGAGAGTTATGACCATGAGATGTTGGAGAACCCAGGTTTGGGTAATGGACCCAAGTTTGCTTGATGTATAATGGTATGGGTTTTGTTATATTTTCATGAAATACTATTCTATATGGATATTACATGTCATTCCATTTACAGTGGTATGTGGAACGTCACATAACTCCTCATGGTTAGAGAGTTATGGCCATGTGAAGTTGGAGAACCCTCATGAGTCATCTAGAAGCCCCAAAATGTCAATGTAGTCAAAGTGGTTTAAGAGATTTTAGAATGTAAATAATAAAGTGAAGTGATGAGTGTACTACAATTCAAAGTGAATACAAAATAAATTATTTAAATAATAAAGTTAATTGGTAAATTAGAGGTGGGTTAATCCTAAAATAAGGAAAGTAGGTGAAGATGGTTAAAAGGTAACCCCTTGAGGAGGCTACATGAAAGTATAAATAAGAGGCAAGGCTCTCTCACTTTAATCACACTTGAGAATATTTAATATCTATAGGTGATTGAGGTAACCAAAGGATATCTAAGCCGAATTTCAGAGGGAAGGTGAAGTAAAGAAGGTTGAAATTCAAGGGAGGATTTATTCTTTTGATGATGCTTTCTAAGGTTATTGGTATAGGTTGTTTGGTGCAAGTTGATTGGTATAGCTCTACAAAAACATATCTCACAGTGATAGTGTGACAATGGTTTCATCATTCTACTTCTACGTCATGGCGGTTGGATGGGGCAAGGACTTCTGGTTGTAGTCAAAGAACATAGGGGGTTGTAGCCTCATTTTGGTTGTATCCAAAGAATTGGGGAGTTGGAGCTTCCTTTGGGTTGTATATTAATAAAATAGGGGTTTATAGCCTCCTTCCAGTTGTAGCTAGAAAACAAAGGAATTTGGTGCTTTCAATGAATGTAATTCTTAAAGACATATAAGAAAAAACATGCTGTGGTTTTCTCCCGCTTTGGGTTTCCACGTAAAAAGATTGATGTACTATGTATGTGTATGATTGCTCATTTTTTCATTGTTTATTTACTATGAAAATATTGGATGATAATGCTACATTGATATAACAGTTTCATTTTATGGTGAAAAAGGATTAAATTTCTCTATTACTAATTCACCCCCCCCCTCAGTAATCCAACAATTGGATTTAGATAAGGTACCTTCAAGAATCAATTTAACCATTGAAAGGTAGATCATGGAGAGAAACAACATGTATAAATATTAAATACAACATTTAGATGGACATAAGTATGCATTATGGAGCAGAAGGATGAAGACATATATACAGGCACAGGGATTTCAATTTTGGCAATTTGTAGTAGATGGATACAAAGAACCAACAGTTCTGCCAACAAGTGAAAGAGCAATAAAACACGGTCAAAATAATTCCAAAGCCACAAATTCACTTTTCAATGGTCTTGGTGAATCTGTATACACCAAATTTATGCATTGTAAATCTGCTAAAGAGATTTGGGACAAACTTCAAAATATTTATGAAGGAGTTTCAAAAATCAAAGCAACAAAGCTTCAAACTTATAGAGGGAAGTTAGAACAAATAAAGATGAAGGAATATGATAATATTGTAGCTTACTTCTTACGAGTCGATGAAACATTAAATGAAATCATAGGATTGGGAGAAGAAATTAAAGAATCTATAATTGTTCAAAAGGTACTAATATATCTTCCTATGAGATTTGATCCTATGATATAAGCACTAGAAGAAAGAGAAGATATAGACTCAATAAGAATGGATTAACTACATGGATTCTTCATAGCATATGAAATGAGAACTAAAAAGGAAAATCCATATATAAAAGAAGAAGCTTTCAAAGCATCCAAAAGGTCAAAGAAAAAGGGAAAGAAAAAGAAAAAGAACATAGAAATAGCAGTGACATCTCAAAAGATGATGAAGAAATGACCAATTTTGTCAAGAGATTGAACAAGGGAACCAACGACAGATATAAAGGTAATCTTCCATTGATTTGTTTTAATTGTGATGGTATTGGTTATTTTTCTAACAAATGTCCTCACAATAAAAATAAGGGGAATGATGAAGATTACTCAAATAGAAGAAAAACATATAAAGGCAAAGGAACCACAAAGAAAGTTTTCAAGAAAATCTTAAGCACCAAAGAAGACATCTCCTCATCAAATGAAGATGAAGTCAGTGACAGTGAGACAAAAAAAGTTCTATACATGGCAATAGAAGACTCTGATAAAGAATACACCGAAGAAGAATATGAAGTGGCAGAAGTTGACTACCGAGAAGAATTGTTGATTGCCATAGAAGTTATAAGAAGAGAAATGAGGAAAAACAAAAAGCTACAAGAAGAACTAGAAAAAAAGGAAGACACTCAAGAACTAGAGTAGATCATCACAGAATTGAAGGTTCAAATAGAAGAATATAAAAGAATTGAATAAGCACTCAAAGAACAATTAGAATAAATAGACAGGATCATTGGAAATTTTAAACTAGAGATTGTCACATTGAGAAAGGATCTTCAAAAGAAAAATATACATAACAACTCAAAAGTTTTGGATGACATTATTAGAAGTCAGAGGCCTAATCATGACAAGTTCAGACTTGGATACAATCAGACAGAAAAGGGATCAATATCCAAAGCAACATAACATGAAACATATCGAAAAATTTATGTAGAAACAATCAAAGGGGATAGGAAGACCTACCAAGAAGATTACAAGGACACTCCTCCACTGAGAAGATTCATATTTCAGAATTGTTGACCGAAATAAACAAATAGGCCTCATGAAGAAGAAGTATTCATAAGATTAAAACCTTTCAGAAGATCTTCAACTCCTAGGTATCAAAATATATTTTTTGGTTTATGTTATGCATGCAATAATTTTGGACATAAAGCTGTAAGTTGTAGAGCTAATAGAAGAAACATAAACAACTTTGAAATAAATGCAAAAAATAGTTATCCAAGAAGCTCTAGTGAAACACGAAGAATAAGCTACAACGGGTTTGAATCATTGAGCACTGAAGTGGAATGATACAAGTGCAATAACTTTGGAAACATGGCCAAAGATTGTAGAATGATAGTTCCTCCTAGAGAACCACGACATAACAACAATAGTCATAGACAAGAGCCTCAGAAGAGAACATGGATAAGAAAGAAGAATCAATATAGAAATGAAGAATGCACACTCTCTACAAGATAATCAAAATAAGTGTGGTTGGTATGTTGACAGTGGTTGTTCAAAACATGAAGAACATGTAAACAAAGACCAGGTCCCAGAGATTGCAAGACTGGAAATAAAATGATATGAAGAAAATTCTACAAAGAAAAGGAAAGATGAGGGATATAGAAGGGTTTGGAAAATAACTAAAAGAAAAAAAGGATAGGTAAATAAGGAACAGGTTCAAGAGATTGTACTTTCAGTCACTATAGTGAGAGACAAATCCACAGATAGAAGGACATAAGTTAGAGGTCAGAGAGATGATGAATATACCAATGAATATGTTGATGAATACACATTAGAGAAAGAATTTTTATGAGCCATCCGGCTTAGATACTCCCAAATTATATGAATAATAGATAGGGGGAGGTTATGTAGTAGCTGAGACAAACCAGAGAACCATCCTATGAGAATCTTGCAAAGTTTGAGTAAACATAATAATGCTCATAAAAAACAATGAAAAAACTCCCTACGATCTATGGAAAGGAACTGCAGACAACAACCTCTACATCAAGGTAGCTCAATGTAGTATTTTATTAATTGAAATTTATGTTGATGATATTTTTTTTGGAAGTACTAATGACAAGGTAAGCCAGAAATTTGCAAAGGACATGCATAATGAATTTGAAATGTCATTACTCAGAGAACTATCCTTCTTTCCAGGTCTTCAGATATGTCAAATAAACTGTTGGGCTCTAACGATGTCCTAAAAAAAACCTTAGTTTAACATTAATTTATCAACCCGAGGATTCACCTTTTATTTCAAGAATATCGACAAAGTCTATGCAGATAGCTCATAGAGACTAAAATCACGTAGTTTAAGAAAATACGAGTTTATCAACAATCAAGTTCCTCACACATTCATTAAACTTATGAAACTAATATCTTACTGAACATGATTGAAATCTGATCTATAACATGCTATGAATTAAAAGTAGGAATTGAATTGCTTAATTGATCTAATTAAAAAACAGGAATTGAATCTATGAAAAGATTATTAAACTGATCTATTGATGATTATCTAATTTGTTGGAAAGAAATGACTAAATGTTGTAAATAAGGAAAAGAACAATAAAGGGAAGGAACAACAAATGCTAATTGAGCAGAAAGGGACAACAAATACTAAACTAAGTGAAAGGAACATCAAATGATAATTTAATTGAAAGGAACATCAATTGCTAATTTAATTGAAAGGAACAACACATGTCAAAATGAGAGGAATTGTCAAGAAGTAAAATATAGCAATGGGCACCGGAACAATAATCAATAATATTCAATTGAAACATCTATCTTCTGCAGAAAACAACATAAAATTGTCAACACACTTATGCATCTATTTTAACTATTGCAAAAGAGATTCAAAGAACAAAACATAAATCAAACTGATATAATTACAGATTGAGAAAGTAACTCCTAGAGACTGGATCCTTGGTCCTCAGAAGCACTGTTGCTAGAAACTCAGTTTGCAAAAATGATGAAAACATTCAAAGCTTTTATTAATCCCATAACTGACACAACATTTACAGAAACTGCTTGCACAAAGTAATTCTGAATTATGAATGCTTGGATAAAATTCTATGATGATCCTTTCTAGGATCCACTACCCTTTATATATTACAAATTATGGGTAAATTAAGTTATCCTGAGGATCGAGAGATCCTCAGGATCATTATTACTATTTATGAGGTTTACAAAATAGAGATCCAATCTCTCTTGAAACTTCTTTGTGCCCAATATCTTTAACCTCCAATAGTTTACGTATCTTCGAATCTCTTCAACTATCATGGCTTTACCAAAATTTACCCATTCCTATAACAAAATAAAAAAATTCCAACCATATTTTAGTATTTATAAAATATAACTCAATAATATTTCTCGAAGACATTTTAATCATTTTCTATCCTATTTTATCCCTAACTAACATAAAAGTCAATCAAGATTATATCATAAATCATGGGAATGAGGGGAATATTTGTAACTTTTTCATAACCCAACATACCCCCTAGCTTACCTTCTTGTATGCCCTAATGCAAGATAAGTTCTTACATGTAAAGAAGTGATGTTGTAAGGAGGAAAAGTTGGTTTAGTAGGTGCCCTGAACCCATTCTTACATCTGAGTTCTCCAAAAACAATGTCTTCCCTCTTTCTATTAATTTGATAATCTCTCTGGTAATCCTCTGGAGGAAACCAGATAATAAGGGGATTATATCTACACCCAATCCAGGCAAGTCCTTCTTCCTAGATCATTCTAGCATACCTTTCTATTCTGAAGGTGGCTGGAAAGAAATTCTTGAAACCAAAGGGTTCGCTAATCTTTACTTCATTTGGGGAGGCATCCCATCTTAACTTGGAGCCAGAGAGAGATTATTATTTGAGTTGCCTAAAATATGTCATGCCTGATTGTATAACTTGTTGGTGAATAGGACCTAAAGAGATTTTCACCCCTTCCCTTTTCATGAATGTCCTATGTTGCATGATGCCTAGAAAATATTTTGTTGGTTCCCCTCTGATCCAAACATCTAACCCAGTTTCCCTCTTCATGAAAGTTTTGTGGGATTTAGCCCACCTGAATTGATTTTTGGTGTAGGATAGGAATGGTTGAAGTTGTATGTCTCCAATAAAGGGACTAGGATTATCTCTACTGTTGTCTTCCAAAATGAAGTTATGGAAGTATAGCTCACACAAAAAATATTGTACCTTCTCTTCTTGCTCTCTGAAACATGACACAAACTCAGAGATAGTGTTGAATTTAATTGGTTTACCTGATCAAATAGATTTCACCCTTAGAAATATGTAGCGTTCTAATAAAAAAAAGTATAATTGGTAGCATCAGCTCTACAATCTATTGCATCAGTGTAGACATCACAAATCTCTTTGATTTTCTCCAAATCTTTTTCCAATTGACCTTGTATTTTCTTTGTCCTCCCTTGATCCTTAGTCAGCTCGGCATAAGTCTCATTTTTTGTTGCTAACATGGCTTGAAGTTGTTTAACAACTCTTTGGTGTTATGCCATGGTCACCATTTCATCTCTGGTTTGAGTCAAGTCTTGTTGGGCTTGTATCAACTCTACTTCTAGTGTATCAATGATGGCACTCTGATTCAAAAACTGAGATGTTTCTTCAGTCTGACAGGATGCTTCTTTTATTGCTCAGACTATTATCTGAGTTTCTACATCTGTGGTCTCCAGAGGAGAGGGAATCACTTCCTTAGGTTGATCAGTTGTTCCTCCTAGAATTTCCGGTTGAGCCTCTATTTCATATGCTTCTGAAGGAATCTCCTCTTCATTTTGAACAACTACACTTTATGTTTCTGTAATCTCAGTCTGAAGTTCAATTTATGCTGTCTCTTCAAGGGTATGTAGCTATGTCTGTGTTCCTACATAAATGTTTTGGACTGCCCTCCTAGGAAGAGGGTTCCTCCTTTGTGCTCTATGTCTTTTAGTCTTCTTTCTTTCATGGGCCTTGTCGGCTTGTTCTAATTGTTTTCTTAATTCTTTGATAATTTCGTTAAGTTTTCCAACTTTTTTCTTTAACACTTTAATCCTTTTAACCCTTCTCATCAATAGATTTTTCTCCTATTTTAACCTTCTGATTATGTTGTGACTTTTTCCTGATTTCTATTTTTGTGAACTCTCAGGGTTTTCCTTACCCCGATCAGTCAATAGTTGTTCCTTTATTTCTTCTTCTTGCATTTCCAGGGTATTTACCTCAGTATGAGGTTCTACTTTTGCTATATCCTTTGTTTCTTTTGCTTGTATTACCGAGGTATTTACCTCATTATGAGGTTCTGCTTGTGCTATATCCTTTGAGAATGACATCTCAATGTAAGGGAAGTCTTCAATAGGGTTTGAAGAGGAGGTTGGTGCTTGGTATTCTTCTTCCTTATTTGTGTCTTTGTTAATTGAGGTCCCTAAAATCCCTAGAACCTTATCTATCTCTACCTCATAGATTTCCAAAAACTATTATGTGAGGTGTCCCAATGCTGGCTGGGTGTCTTTCTGATTGTTTCCTTGTGGGTTTTGTTTTGTCTGTGTTATCTCTTGTGTTTCAACAAGATGTTATGTCATTTCCTGGATTTCTTCAGGCTGTATTTTCCGTCTTCTTCTTCTTTTCCTCTCAATGTGGGATTTAGAAACAAAAATTGTTATTTTTCTCTTTCTCGTTGATGCCCCTTCTTGTAAGGTCCGAGTCTCTTCCAATTGGTTGGGGTAAGCCTCGAATTCAGGTTGAGTAGGTGGAATTTCCATTTGGGTAGTGGCTTCCCCTTCCTATGCTACTTCAATTCCCTAGGTTGGGTCTTCGTGATGTAATTCAAGTTGTTCCAATTGTAGTGGCCTATTGGCCTCAATAAGATCGCCCCAGGTTATTTGAGTTTGACTTAGGGCCCTATTTATTATCATTTTTACCAATCCATGGTGGCTAATGATAGTAACGAGATATTTTTCCTTTTGTGTTCTTATAGAGACCTGATGTAATATAGCATTTAGAAAAAGAGGTAAATTTATTACTAACCATTTTTTGAGTGCTACTAGTAGTTTGAGGTGGCGTGGCTTGATCACATGATACCTTCTATTGTAGGTGATATACCTCTATATTACACCTGCCATGTCTTTCCAGGGTTTGTTGAGAGTGATGGGGTTAAGTCCCTTTCCCTTTTTATCCAATTCCTCTCTAGGGTCTACGAAATATTCTACAACTTCTTTGAGCATGGTATATATTCTAGTCCATTGTATGCCTGTGTTAGGAAGTCATGTAACCTCTGCTATGATTTCCTGAGTGACTAGAATTTGTATATCTCGAACCATGGAGGTTTCTCCCTATAGTTTCTGGAAGAATTCGATTGTGTTGTCTGTATCATATCCTTGCAACCGGTTGCAGTACTCTGCCCACACTATATGGTGTGGGATTTCTCTTGCCTGCTCAATTACCTACAATAATGTTGGTTCCTGATGCACACTTTGACCTCCCATATTTCTGTAAGAAGGTGAGGACAACTAACATTCCTTGCTGCATCTTAACTCAACCAGTTTTTGAAACAACAGAAATAACAAATATAGAACAACATTGTGTATATATAAAAATGCAAATTTTTCGTATTTACTGCACTCATTGAAATCTATGGGTAAATGCGTCGAGAATCTGCCCCCCATAAATTGAAAGATCGACCTCGACCGTTAAATCTACGAGTGTAATAATGGCGGGTATTTCCTGGGAGGTGTGATTGCTATGTCGTCGCCGCCACTGGAAAAAGACAATCATTAATAACTTTTCAAAAATCACTTTAATGGTACTTATGGTAATCATTTTGTGTGGGAAATTTGAATTATTATACCCATGTTAGAAACCCTTTCAGGAAAAATATTCTGAATGATTTTAAATTTGTTCACATGTTTAAAATGTTTCACATATCATAACATTGTTACTTTCCCTTGTTTATTGGATATAACTGGATTGATGGCCGCATTGTTTAGAAAAGGAAATCTAAAAACACACTAAAACTTGGCATACTTTAAGGTAAACTTCGATACCACAGGCAGAGCAATTGCTGCCACCAGACGTCCATAGCCTTGACAAGGTTTCCTTTTAACCCATAGATGAGCCTATATCCTTAATAAATAGTTTAAAATATCTTCTTCGAAGAAGACCATTATCCAGATTTTGTAGCCAGATGATGATAATGCCACTCACTAGATTGTGACCTAAGTGAACAAGTCGGCATGTGATGAGACCTCTTGTCCTTTGACATAAAAAAAAATTCCAAAGGCCATTACCCTGGTGTGGTGGCCATAGTGGGAATGCCACTTATGTTATTATCTGATGATTGTGGTAGGTTGGCTCGTGATGAGACCCCTTATTCTTTGATGGAAAAATTTTATTACTTTGTTAAAAATTTTGATTTTATTTTATATTTTTTGGTAAGCTCTATCAAGGGGGGATCATCTACTCCTTAAGAGTGAGGGATGGCATAAGAAGTGTAAGAATTACAAGTAATAATGTATTCAATATTCCTTATTATGATATGAAAGCAATTAACATTCAAGTATATGTAGGTATATAGGGGAAAGAAACAAATTATGGTGGTTAATGAATTGTCAACAATTTTTAAGATGATTCAGAGAAATTAATCCAAAAATAGTTTACTAAGGTATGTTATATGATCCACACTAAATGACAAATTAGAACTAGTGTTGATGAAAAAGGAATCAGTGAAGGTCATACCCAAAGGAGTGACTAACATAGCAATGACATTTTTTGAGAAAGGAACAACAATAAGAAAAAAATCATGAAAGGAACATAAGTTGTTCCTTTCGAATTGACAACACTATTGAAAAAGGAACAACATGCATTATAAGGGGAACAACAGTGTGAAAGAATGAACAACAATCGTTATTTCGGGTTACTTACGAAGGGAGCATCAGTCGTTCTTGTCAAAGGAACGAAAATCGTTTGTAAAGGAATCAGTGATCATGCGAAGGTAACAACAATCATTTCTTTCAAAGGAACGACAATCGTTTCATTTTAAATGAACAACATCGATGATGTTCAAATTTTTACACATCTAATTAAGTGATTGAAACTCCCATAGACATTTTTGTTTCGGTGAATCTATAGTTGATTAGTCATCAACTAAATTCATTCAATTTCTATGGGTAAGTTTATGCAATAATCGAAGTATTGGATGGTCTATAGTCATGTTCATTTTCTTGTAAAAACAGGGTTTATATTTACTGGATTTTTGCAAAGTGAGATAATACTAAGGAACATAAAAGAGTGTTTAATTATATTCATTAAAGTCATCTTTTCTAGTTCATATTCTCTCAAGTGACTTTTTCTAAAAATGGGAAAAAAAAAAAAAAACTCAATCAGATTTGCAAAGAAGCTATATACAATATGTACAGTGTTAAAAAAAATTCAACATTTTATGGAGTTGAGGTGGCTGGGTTACCTTCCCAGCTAACCAAAATCTAAACAGCAGGGTCCTTACTTACTTCTTGGTAGAAGTATTATTTTGAAGGCGGTTGATGGTAGAGTCATAGTCGATGTCCATTTACTAGAAAGGGAGACCCAAACCCGTCAATGGTAATTAAAGTGACGGTTCCATTATCATGAAATTCATTAATTTCATATGGTCCCAACCACCTTGTCTGTAATTTTCCAAGAAAATCCTGAAATATGGAATCATAGAGAAACACCCAATCACCTTTCTTGAATGATTTCTTGTTGATATGTTTATCGTGCTAGTTCTCTCTCTATTGTTGAATCACCGATGTGTGCTCCAAGGTGGAAAGGAATGCTTCATCCAACTCATTGAGCTACCATAGGTGCTATTTATGTGCCTTTGTAAGATATAGTCCAATCTCCTAGGCCATCCTTAGAGTCTTGATCTCAAACTCGATTGGAAAGATAGGTTCTTTTCCATAGAATAAATGATAAGGAGAGTAGCCAGTGGTGTTACGCCATGTTGTACGATAATCCCATAAGGCATTTGGGAGATTAGTAGCCCAATTCTGTTAGTTCGTTGAGATAGTTTTTGTCAAAATTTCCTCCAAGACTTTATTGTTGCTTTCTGCTTGTCTGTTTTCTTGTGGGTGGCATGGAGAAGTAACTCTGTGTTTAATATGATAATTTTTCAGGGTGGTCATGATTATATGAGCTATAAATTGTGACCCCCCATCAGTAATTACTTCCCTGGGTATTCCATAGCGTGCATATAATTTGAAAAGAAATTTAATGACTACCTCCTCTGTTGCATTTGGTAAGGCTTCTTCCTCTACCCATTTGGTCATCTAGTTTGTTGCAATTAAACTATAGGCCTTCTGATTTGACTTCAGATTGAAGGGGCCAACAAAGTCTAGTTCCCATCTCTCGAATGGTTTTACGACTACTTTTTCTTGCAGGGGAATTTCATCAGCTTGACCTGGTCAACCCATCTTTTGACAAATGTCACAGGTATGGAAATATTTCTTTGCATCTCTAAATATTGAGGGTCAATAATAACCCATCTATAAAATCTTATGCCCAGTCCTGGGGTCTGCAGAATGTCTTCCATAGGGCTCATCACGACCTACCTTCAGTCTGTCATAAATTTCGTCATCTCGTACACATCTGTGATTTTGGAGATCAGCCCATGTGTGGAAGAGATATCCACCGATCCACGTGAATCGTGCGCTACACTGGACAATCAATTTTATTTCTATTGATGATATATGTAATGGTAGTTTCCTAGATTCTAGATAATTTTCTATATCAACGTACCAAGGTGGCTTAGTAGTGACATAAAACAAATGCTCGTCTGGAAATTGATCTTCAACTGTCAAGGAATCATCTGTTTTGGGTATGCGAGACAAGAAGTCTGCAACAAGATTCTCTCTTCCGAGTTGATGTTTGATGGTGATGTCAAATTCCTACAATAACAATAACCACCAAGTAACCCATCCATTAGTAATAGGCTTATTAGCTAGATATTTAATAGCAGAATGATCAGTATATAGAATAACTGGATAACCTGTTATATAATGACGAAATTTATTGATGGCATGTATAACAGATAAAAAATATTTTCCTGTTACTTTATAATTAGATTCAGTGAGAGTGAGATTCTTGCTGATAAAATAAATAACATAGGGTTTCTTGTCTTCTTCCTGTCTAAGGACAACGCCTATGGAGATATCCAATGCATCGATGGAGATGTGAAATGGTATTTTCCAGTTTGTTCCTCTCAGCATCGGTGCTGTTGAAATCAGCTTCTTGAGTCCTGCAAATGCCACATCACACTTCTCAGACCACTGAAATTCCACATTACTAGTTAAAGCATGTAAAGGTGCAACAGTTCTTGTAAAATTTTCCATGAATTTGCGATAGTATCCTGAAGCGCCAAGGAAACTACGTACCTCAGTTTGTGTGTGTGGTGTAGGTAGATTAAGGATTACCTCTATTTTTGTTAGGTCTACCCTGATTCCATCTGCAGAAATATAATTCTCTAGTACCACACCTTCAGTCATCATCATGTGAAATTTTTCATGGATTAAACATAACCTGGTAGAAATGTAGCATTCCAGTACCTTCTACAGATTGTCTAGAACTTGATCAAAGTTATCGTCATAAGGTGTGAAATCATCCATGTAAACTTCAAGCCCTTCACTAATCAAATCGTTGAATATAGTCAGAATGGCCCTCTAGAATGTGGCTGGAGAATTACATAGTCCAAAGGGAAATACTCTGTATGAAAAGGTACCCCAGGGACATGTGGATGTAGTTTTATCTTGATCTTTTGTGCAATATGGATTTGATTGTAGCCACTAAAACTAGCTAGGAAAGAAAATATTTTTTTCCCTGCTAAAGTATACAGGACCTGATCGATAAAAGGTATGGAGAAGTGTTCCTTCTGGGTGTCTTTGTTGAGTTCCCTATAGTCTACACAGATTCGACATTTCCCATTCTTCTTGGGAACGATCACTAGTGGGGAAACCCACCTACTATCTGAGATAGGATACATAAAATCTACATCCAAGAGTTTTTGTAATTCTTCTTTAACAATGTCCCTGAGGTGGGGATTCAATCTTCTTTGGGGTTGTCAGATAGGTTAGACATATTTCTCAATATGTGTGCAGAGTTGCGGATCATTACCTTTCATGTCAGAATACGCCCACGAAAAAGCTTGTTGATATTTAGAAAGGATTTGAATAAAAAAAAATTGTTGTTGCTCGTCTAAATTGGCGTTAATATTCAAAGACTTCATTGGTGCAATCTCAACTGATTTGTTGTTATGAAAAGTGATAGTTGAGATTTGTTGTTCCATCAAGTCTTCCAGTGAGTCTCCCTATGCTTCACTATCCATAATAGATTTTAGCATTTGGCATGTTGGGTTACTTATAATGGCTGGGTTTTTAATGAAGCTATTGATCACATCATCCTCTAATTGGTTCTTGAGTCTGAGAGCTTCTTCCAGCGTGACAGGGAATTGTGGATCCTTTTCTGGATATCTTGGTGGTGGAAAATGTGGATGTATGATAGTCGGGCTTGGTTTAGCTGGAGGATACAAAATGAGATTCTTTGTAACACCTCCTCTAGCAATTTTCATGTTACCCGTGTGACATCCTATGTATGCATCTGTTGTTGCGAGCCATGGTCTTCCCAATATTAATGGATGCCCATCGAGTCTAGTTCTTGGGTTGATGATGAGGAAATCTGTTGGATATTCCCAAGAGTCGACTGGAGTTTCTATATCATGTAATGTGCCGACTGGTTTAACCACTGATCGATTAACCAATTGTAACATAATTGGGGTAGGTTCAAAGGAGTCGAAACCCAAGGTGTTGCAAGTTTCAATGGTCGAGATATTAATGGCTACCCCCAAATCTACTAATGTATTTGATAAATAAAAACCCTGGATCTAAACTGTTACTATGGGGTTCCCTAGGTCTGCATATTTGACTGGTTCTTGTCTACCTAAACTGAGATCAAACAAGGCTCCTACCACATAAACAATTGATGATGAATTTTTAACCTTCCTAATAGGCTTCCTCCCACATAATTCCTTGATTGTCTTTGAATAAATTGGGATGTCTTGCAGAGCCTACAGGAGTGGGATATTGACATATAAATTCTTGAGTTCCCCTACAATGTCAAAGTTAGGACACACGACAAGTTTTTAGGATACATGGAGGAATTACATCCTTATCAGGATTCTATTGTTCGACTGTGTTTCCTCCCTGCTATGTTTCTTCCATTATGACCACAATCAAGGGTGTTATTGTTGGTTGTATGTTATTTTCATTCTCCTTCTCTTGCGAAACGTTACTTTCTCTAGGAGAGATTATGCATCCTGATCTCAACCCAATTTCGTTGCACCCTACCGAGTTGATTTCCGCTTCCACATTCTCAATAATCTGCATGAGCTGGGCTGGTCTAATATTGGGATTTGGGTGGGGTTGAGGTGGTAGTTGGGGGCACAATTGTGGTTGAGGATTCTGGGGTAATTGGAGCGGATCTTGCAAAGTGGGTTAAGTTTGAGGGGCCATCTCTATGGTTTGATTTTTCATTCCCATGGGGTGCTACCAATTTTTGTTCCAATTGGATTTTTTGGCAGCCGTATTGGGCCATTGTGAAGGATATGGATTATTGTTTGGGTTCTACCAATATGAGGTAGGGTATTGCGAGCTAGGCCAGGTAGGATTCACAACTGGCTGATTTGGCCA
Source organism: Picea sitchensis (assembly GCA_010110895.2). Taxonomy (NCBI): domain Eukaryota; kingdom Viridiplantae; phylum Streptophyta; class Pinopsida; order Pinales; family Pinaceae; genus Picea; species Picea sitchensis. The sequence continues at coordinate 69,888 of SNQJ01S0023999.1, forward strand.
AGGGGGGTTTGAAATCGGTTGATTTATCCAAGGGGTGTTTGCAAATAGATATTTTTGGGGCTGCTAAGTGGGGTTAGAAAATGATTGACCCTGCCATGTGTTTCTAGAATTTTTCTATTGATTATACTGCCCAAAAAAGAAAGAGGAAGGATCTTGTAGTGTACCTTGGGGAGGAGCTTGCCATTAGTGATGCTGGGCCATTAGATATATTTCTTTTGTTTCCTCTTCTTCCTCCTTGAAGACAACTTTTAATACTGGGAGCGATGGGAATTTATTTATTGCATGGTCTTTAGCATAGATAACACACACCCGAACCACATCCAAAGGACATTCCCTTGGACCATGTTTTTTTCTGCATCCATTGAAAAATATGGCCAAAATCTATTCTGCTTCTTCTTTCTTTTGTTTGGCCTATAATACAACCAATTGTGTAGTGAGAGTGCTCAAAATGTCAGTTTTTAAATTTTCTAGGAGATTACCGACTTCTGCTCGGGTGACTCCTCCACTGGTAATATTGCTATTTCTGGTGAGGGGAGTCTGCATCCTTGATCTAGTCCATGTACTTCCATGTGAGCACCTAATTCACAATTGAACGATGTTATCATAACTTTCTTGATAAATATCACCCTTCCCCATTAAATTCAATGTTTCTACCCATTCATCCTTCATTCCCTTTATCAAAGTGTCTTTGAGCACCTCACCTAGTAATGTACCATAAGGGGATCTTTGAAGATTATATTGGAACCTTTCAACATATTATTTGAATGTCTCATTTTCCTTTGCAGTCATTTCAAAGATTTCATCTTTTAGATCCCTGGTTCTACAATAATCCAGATATTTTGTCAAGAAGGCCTATTTCATCTAATCCCATGAGTTTATAGTTCCGCCACCCAATCCCATAAACCAACACAAAGATGCCCCTTTCAAAGTGGAAGGGAACATATTTAGTTTTTGGGGTTCAGAGGTGTAATCATAACCCCTACATAGGACATCAAATTTGAATAATAATGCATCTGGGTCTTTTGAAATCAATCTGTGAAAGGTGGGAAGATTCTGCAAGGGAATTGCTTTCATCGGGGCATTGGAAACTGGATCAACTATTGGATATTCCAAAGTGGAAGTCTAGGGTCGTTGTTGATTTGGTTTCTCTATTTGGTCAAAGATATGCCAATAATATTCAGGAATTTCTTGGCCTGGATGTTCTTTTGATTAATTAATTGATCCCCTAGGGGATTTGATTGCGCTACCTCTATGTGGGATTTCAGTTATTCCTTCTCCTTTCACTGGAGATTCGGGATTAGGTGGTGGCGATGGGTTTTCCTTACCAACCCTGTTGGTTTCCCCTTCTCCTTCCTCCATATTACAAGAATTTCCCTCATCTAAAGGGCTGAGAGGTGGAATATCTTTACTTTGAAAACTTTTCTCAGTCCCTCCAGTTTGGCTGCGAATCTTAGCGGGGGCTGCAGTTGGTGAAAATATTGCCTGAGGGATTCGAGTAGAGCCTCTCCTAGGTTCAACCAAAGCTTGAGGTTAATATTTTCGAATGATATCGTCTATGGAAGTGCTTCTCTTAGGGAGCACCGAGCCTTGGGATTTGGTAGTTTTTGTGGGGGTTTTGGTTTTTCAGGATCTTTTATCTTAGTCATACACACTTCACACAAAATTCAAAACACATATATAACCTCTATATATCAACTAGAGGTATGTGTTGGCATAAGCATCTTACTCATTGCCTGCGTAGGTTCTTACCTTCCATCTTCAATACCTCATCCTCTAGAGACACAACCTATGCTACCTTTGACACTCTCACCGACAACGACACCAAAATGTTGGGCTCTAAAGATGTCCTAAAAATAGACTTAGTTTAACATTAATTTATTAACTTGAGGGTTCGTCTTTTATTTCAAGAAAATGGGCAAAGTCTATGCAGATAGCTTGTAGAGGCTAAAATCGCGTAGTTAAATAAAATCTTAGGTTATCAACAATCAAGTTCCTCACACATTCATTAAACTTTTGAAACTAAGATCTTACTGAACATGATTGAAATTTGATCTATAACATGCTATGAATTAAAAGAAGGAATTGAATTGTTGAATTGATCTAATTAAAAAATGAGAATTGAATCTATGAATATCTTATTAAACTGATCTATTGATGATTATCTAATTTACTGGAAATAAATTATTGAATGTTGTAAATCAGGAAAAGAACAGTAACTGGAAGGAACAACAAATGATAATTGAGCGGAAAGGGACAACAAATACTAAACTAAGCAAAAGGAACAACAAATGCTAATTTAATTGAAAGGAACAACAATTGCTAATTTAATTGAAAGGAACAGGGCATGTGAAAATGAGAGGAACTGTCAAGAAGTAAACTATAGCAATGGGGACTGAACAAAAATCAATAATATTCAATTGAAACATCTATCTTCTGTAGACAATAGCATAAAATTGTCAACACACTTATGCATCTATTTTAATTATTGCAAAAGAGATTCAAAGCAAAGAACATAAATCAAACTGATATAATTATAGATTGAGATAGTAACTCATGGACACTGGGCCCTTGGTCCTCAGAAGCACTTCTACTAGAAACTCAGTATGCAAAAATGACGAAAATGTTCAAAGCTTTTATTGATCCCATAACTGACACAACATTTACAAAAGCTGCTTTTGCAGCGTAATTCTGAGTTCCGAATGCTTGGATAAAATTCTTAGATGATCCTTTCTAGGATCCACTACCCTTTATATATTACAAAATATGGGTAAATTAAGTTATCCCGAGGATTGAGAGATCCTCGGGATCACTATTACTATTTATGAGGTTTACAAAATAGAGAACTAGTCTCTCTTGAAACTGCTTTGTGCCCAATATATTTAACCTCCAATAGTTTATGTATCTTTGAAATCTCTTCAGCTATCATGGGTTTACCAAAATTTACGCATTCTTGTAACAAAATCAAACATTTCCAACCATATTTTAGAATTTATAAAATATAACTCAATAATATTTCTCGAAGACATTTTAATCATTTTCTATCCTATTTTATCCCTAAGTAGGAGAAAAGTCAATCAATATTATATGATGAATCATGGCAATGAGGGGAATATTTGTACCTTTTTCATAACCCAACATAAACCAAGGAATTTTTATTTCTCAAACTAAGTATATCAGAAATTTTTTAAAGAAATTCGGAATGGAAGAGTGTAAACCAGTTACCACTCCTATGAAAACCAATTGCAAGTTGAGAAAAGATGATGATTCAAAGTCTACAGACCAGAGGAAATACATGTTAATGATTGGTATCTTACTTGACAATATCCAAACCAGATCTAATGCAAGATTTCAAGCAACACCAAGGGAATCACATGTCTTAGCAGTAAAGAGGATTTTCATATATCTCAAAGGAACATAAGAGTTTGGATTATGGTATCCAAAAGGAAAGGATCTATCATTTATTGCCTACATAGATGCAGATTGGGCAAGTTGCATTGATGACCGACAAAGCACCAGTGGAGCAACATTCTACTTGGGTGAGTATTTAGTATCATGGTTAAGCAAGAAACAATCATCAATATCCTTATCTACAACCGAGGTAGATTATATTGCAACAACATCATGTTGTACACAGGTTCTATGGATGAAAAAAACTATGACAGATATATAGGTTGAGTATGATGATCCCATTCCAATATATTGTGATAATACAAGCACCATCAATATCTCAAAAAACCCAGTGATCCACTCCAAGACAAAGAAAATTCCAGTAAATTATAAATTTATATGGGAATAGGTTGCAGAGAAGAACATTAGAGTTGAATATGTGGGCACAAAAGAACAAGTGGCAGGCATCTTTACAAAAATTCTTCCAAGAGAATCCTTTGAGTATCTTTGCAAGAGACTCCAATTAATTTATACTCCAAAATGAATTCTTTTTAATGATTATATTATATGTCTTAGATATACACAAAGAATCACCATAAAGAGGACAATCTAGGTTGGGAGATCAGTTTCAGGAAGAGTTCAGTCAAGGGGAGAGATTTATCAGATTCAGGCTTAGAGAAAGAGCACAGAGGCATGGTTCTAGGGGGAGTGATGGTCACAAGGGAAGAATGAACGATATGACTTTAGAGTGATACCCTTTGTCAAAGGGGGAGATATTATTCATTTTAATGGAGAGAGAGTAATCAAAGGCTTATAAACACAAAGAAAAATCAAAGGCATGTAGACAGGGGGAGAAGCCCCAAACATAGATACCTTTTTCCATTGATGTCAAAGGGGGAGAGATAGAAACATTGATGCGGATTATAGGCATGAATGTTATCATGACTAAGTGTTTCCATCAATGCTGGTGTTTCCATTAATGCCAAAGGGGGAGATTGTCAAAAAATTGGCTTAGGTTGATGGACTGTTGGTATGGATTTTTGGTTTTCATTGATGTCAACCATTCGAGAGTGATATTGTATATTGATTTCAACCCTTAGTGATTAATTCCAACCCTTGTAGAAAGTATGGTAGCAAATTATGGTATCACAAAGGTTTAGGTAATGGACCCAAGGTTGTTTCATGTATAATGGTATGTGTTTTAATATATTCAAAGGTAATACTATTCTATATGGATAGTACATTTCATTCAATTTTCAGTGCTATGTGGAACATCACATAACTCCTCACGATTAGAGAGTTATGGCCATGAGAAGTTGGAGAACCCAGGTTTGGGTCATGGACCCAAGTTTGTTTGATGGATAATGGTATGAGTTTTGATATATTTGGAGGAAATATTAGTCTATATAGATATCACATATCATGCCATTTCCAGTGGTATGTGGAACGTCACATAACTCCTCACGGTTAGAGAGTTATGGCCATGTGAAGTTGGAGAGCCCTCATGAGTCATCTAGAAACCCCAAAAAGTCAAAGTAGTCAAAGTGGTTTAAGAGATTTTAGAAGTTAAATAATAAATTGACGTGATGAGTGTACTATAAGTCAAACTAAATGTGAAATAAATTATTTAAATAATAAAGTTAATGGGGAAATTAGAAGTAGGTTAACTCTAAAATAAGGAAAGTGGGTTAAGATAGTTAAAAGGTAACCCCTTGAGGAAACTACATGAAAGTATAAATAAGGGGCACGACTCTCTCATTTTAATCACACTTGAGCATATTTAATATATATAGGTGACTGAGGTAACCAAAGGATATCTAAGCCTAATTTCAAAGGGAAGGTGAAGTAAAGAAGGCCAGAATTCAAGGGAGGATAAATTCTTTTGACGATGTTTTCTAAGGTTATTGGTACAGGTTGTTTGGTGTAGGTTGATTGGTACAGGTTTACATTAGTATATGTCACAGTGATAGTGTGAAAGTGGCTCCATCATTCTACTTCTATGTTAGGGAGGTTGGACGGGGCAAGGACAGGTGGTTGTATCCACCTTCCAGTTGTAGCCATAGAACATAAGGGGTTGTAGCCTCCTTCTGGTTATAGCCAGAGAATTGGGGAGTTGGAGCTTCCTTCAGGTTATAGCCTGAGAAGCTAGGGGGTTGGATCCTCCTTCTAGTTGTAGTTGGAAAACAAAGGATGTTGGTGCTTCCAACGAATGTAATTCTTAAAGTCACATAAGAAAAATCATTATGTGGTATTCTCCCTCTTTGAGTTTCCACGTAAAAACATTGGTGTACTGTGTATGTGTATGATTGCTCATTTGTTCATTGTTTATTTACTCTGCAACTATTGGATGATAATTCTACATTGATATAACACTTTCATTTTATGGTGAAAAAGGATTAAATTGCTCTGTTATTGTTTCATGCCCCCTCTCAATAATCCAACAAGGGATGTAGACTAAATGTGAAGTGAAAATCACTCCAGAGTATATTTTCTCTCAAAAGTTGAATTCTCTCCTCTTTCCATGGCTTGGATATGGCTCAATTTATAGCCTTCAAGTGGAATTGGAGGGCCGATTTTGAAGTTTCGTCTATATGGAAGGTCAAGGATCATGTATCTCATGACATGACATGGAAACCTGACACAATTTTTAATTTTGAGCACCAAACCTGATGTACGTGGGTTGTAGTGAAGCAACCTATGTATATGTGGAAAAATATGATTTTTGGCTTTGGAAGATACTATAAGGGACTTCAATTCTCCATAGGAAAATGGAAATACCATCAAAGTAGCTTGCATGGGGTGAGGTAAAATTTGTTATAACAGATGCCCCCTAATGTGTGAGGTCAAAGGAGTATATTTGATGGCCGAAATACATTGTAGTTCCCAGAAGTGGAGTAATGGAGACTCAGTTGGAAGTATTAGTTTCTCATGAGAATATTACAATCCATAATGACTTTGCACACATGGCTGCCAATTTGAATTACACTGCAGATCCATGTGGAAATATATCAAATAGTTGTTCATGGACATGAATAGGCAATACAAAGTAGACACATACCATAGGTTGTCATAGTCACGAACAAGGCCTAGTGGAAAAATAGTCTCAAAATCAATCTTAAGATATATGTATACAATAGAGTACAATCTGATCTCCCATGATCACTGAAGTCATATAGGTACTGGTCCAATGTCTTATAGCAATATTTTCCTTACCCTATGCAACTTGATCAGAAGGCCTTTTCAATTTTCATATGTAGACTTGAAGTCCCGTATTGCACTTCCCAGAGCTAAAAATCATATTTTTCCACATATACATGCCCTATCAATTATACAACATGCTTATATGCACGTTGCACCACTACATCCCATGTACATCAAGTTTGGTGCTAAAAAATAAAAATTGTGTCAGGTTTCCATGTCACGTCACAAGATCCATTATCCTTAACCTTCCATATATTGGAAATGTTCCAACTCAGCCCTTCAGCTCCATTTGAGGGATATAAATGGGTCATATCCAAACCGTGGAAAGGGAGAAGAATTCAACATTTGAGAGAAAATTTACTCTAGAGAAATTATTAACTTCATATTGAGTCTTCATCCCTTTGTACTTTAAAGTCTAAACACAGTGTTCATCCCCCAAGCTCTTCCCTCTTTGATGGAGAACCTCATTGTCTCTCTTATGTCAGTTTTCCTTTGGTGGAAGATTGAAGTGGTGGAGGCTCGGATAGAAGGGACTTAGTTTCTCGGTTCTGAGACGTGCTAGCACATAATTTTGTCATTCATACACTTCTGTTGATCATATTTTAATAGAAATACTCTCTTCTTGTCCAATTAATATCTTGCAAGTATTTGAATTGTTATTCCATGGACATATTTGTTATGAATGTTGATGGATTATGATATTATATGTGCTAAAAATATATATTATCACCATATGCTTGTGTATCTTGGTTGTGGAGGACAAGTTGCAGGTATAAAGCTTTAAGTCAAGTGCTCAACGATGGTCTTCATTGAACATCTGGATGAGGTAGGATCTTTATCTTGTCTTGTTAGCATTTTCGTTTATATAGAATACTTGATATTATAGTTGATTTCTATAGTCATTTCGTATTTTGTGGTTTACCCCATGCCATAGAGTGATTTTCATGATAACATAATTAGTGACCCTACTGGGGATTGAATCTTCTTTTTTGGGTTTGGAGTGTTTTTTCTCCTTTGATTGCTCTTGATTAGGTTGAGTTTCCTTGTTGTTTGATTGCTTGATAGATTATTTTCATTTTGAATATGAGTTTCTTGGCCTTATCCTTAACCTAACAGTGTTTTAATACATATATGTGGTTTTTCCCTTGACAAGCATGTACATATGCAAACTATCATTCTACAGGGCGCTTACATACGCTATTTTTTCTTAAATAGTCGCACACATCGATTTTGTTTTCTTGATTGCTGAGTTTGGTGTTTGTTGGGTGAGTTTTGATAGTTGTTGAGTCTTCTTGGGTCTCTGTCATAACTGTTGAGTGCCTGCAAAGTGATAGGAAACCTTTCTTTGGTTGAATTTTTGGGCTGTTTTTCTTTCTCATCATATTTTTCATTGATTGTCCTTGCATCTTTGGATGGGTCTTTGCTTCTTTGTATCCTTCTTGGTTTGTCTTTTTTTTCTTACAGTTGGGTCGATATATCAAGTTGTTGTTCATTCCTTGCATTTTCATTTCTTTATATTGAAAATACAAAAACATGCATTTTGCATTCTGGCATTTAATCTTTTGGGTTGTTTATTATTCATCTTGATACATGTATAGAAAGATTGCATCTTATTGAAATTGCAAAGTTGAATTGAAAGTTGCATTTTAAAAAGATTATCATATTTTGAGAATTGAAGTTCATGACTTATATTTATGTTCATATTCATTTCTTTTATTTGCTAAGTCATAACATCGTCAGTTTCACAACCACATCTATTTAGTAAATAAATCCATTAAAGGTAACACTGATTAATTTAAAATTGATTAGAAACGATTTTATTTTTTAGGGTACACAAACTAGCTTAATATATAGAGCCTTGGAATAAGATTTTGTGAGTATACTTCTCCAAGGATATTAAACTCATCATATGTGTCTAACTAAGGGAGTGGTGAAATCCATTGTATAATTAGTGATGTTAGGAGGCTTCGCTCACACCGAAGTTAAGAAAGAGGTCGTGCAAAGATGGTTGTAGAGATATCCCTCTAATACCTTCTTAGCATCAGATATATTTTTGGGGATCTATTCATATATGGGGTTCTTTCTAGTACCTTTACCTATGTGAAAGGCAGTTCTTTCAATATTTCAGGATTTGTTACCCTACCAATACAATGGACCTGACTTACAACTATTTTCCTGCACATTGATTATATTATGGTGGCTTTAGTTTCTTGACATAGGTAGCCACATAGGTTACTTGTAGGGGTTATTCTGCAGGTACCTTGAGTTAGATAAGGGTTGGACAACAAACAACCATTATGGAGGATTACCTCTCTGGGGGGATTTGGCCAACTGTTCTCTTAATCCCACAAGGGCCCTTATAACTGATTCTGATACCTCTGATCTTTTGAAGGGAGTCTCAGGACCCTATTGGGTGATGAATACCTACTCTAGTGAGGGAGGCCCCTTTTCAACCACTATATTTTGTTTGTGTGCATATTGGTCTTTTTGTTTATTTTGGTTTGGTATTTGATTTTTAGTTGGCCTTAGGATATTTTTTATATATCTCTAGTCTTGAGTCATTAGGGAGATAGACCAGCTTCCTCACAGGTCTCGCTGGTTGTTGAAATTACCACCACATCTTGAGTCTTCTCCTTCTAAAAGGCGCAAAGTTATGAAAAGTGGTACACACACATCCACCTACCATACTTGTCATCATTCAAGTATGAGTATTGAGTCGAGTTATAAATATATTACGAGTCATTCGACTCCCATACCTACCGTAGTTAATGGAACTCCTTCTATGCCTTCAACCACTATGGTTGTAGTGTCAGAGGTTCTTTTCATCACTCATGTCTAGCCTGTGGTTAGTACTCAACCCATAGTAACAAACCATTTTGGGTCTCTTTTTGTTTCAATGCTCAGTACATTCCTTCGGTCTCTAACCCTTTCTCTTTTGGTATGATGAATATGACATCAAAACTTTCATCTTCCATTCCAACAAATAATGAAAATCCCAGTATTGGACTTTGGGGCATGGATCTTATGCATATTCCAATCTCGTTTGGTGGATCTCATATTCCCTAAATGACTCCTATGGTTGGAAGCCAACCTCATTTTCATCTTGGGTCTAATCCTAATATTAATGGTCCTGGATGGAGTAATCAACCAGGTAGACAAGATGATTCTTATGTTCTATCCTTTACACCTACCTCCTCCACACTAATTCCGACCAACATATTTGGCATGAAGAATCCACCTCTATCCTTCAGATTTCCACCCGGGGATGTCAATTTCATACTTTGGGAAACCCCCAACCTGGAGCTACTCCGGCTGGGGGAAGTATTTACAAACCTAATTACAAAATTCCCACTAGAATGGTACCCAACCAACCCCTTATGAATCAATTTGGAGGGGGGTTTTACAATCTAGGATAGGGCCACGGTGCATACCAAAACCCTGGATGAGATGTGATTCCCCAACATCAATATTTCCTGAGATCTTGGGGTCAAATGTCGCAACCCCGAATACATTTTCTAGACATGCTTAATTTTAAAGAATTGTTAAGATTAATGAATGACCTGATGCATCATGATATTTCATGGCCCCCAGTCCCCACCAAGCTTCCTTTGAATATTCCAAAATTTGAGGGAAATACTGGTGAGGATCCTGGTGATCACGTCACTACTTTTCATCTTTGGTTCTCCTCCAAATACCTTAACAATGATTATATTAGTTTAATACTGTTTCAACGCACCCTCATAGAGGTTGCAGAAAAATGGTACATAGAGCTACTAGGGGGAACATACACGAATTTTAATCGGATGGTTTTAGTCTTTCTCAACCATTTCTAGTTTCTAGTTGATTACGATGTCGGCATAGAAATTCTATCGGCCCTCCACCAGGACAAAGCCACCCATATCTTGGATCACATCCAAGAGTGGCATAGACAGAAGAGGTTGATAAAATCCTACATTCCTCCATAGTTTCTGTTGGAATAGTTTCTTAAGACTTTATTGCCCTATATTTCGAAGGATGTCTCTACATCCGGGGTAAAATATGAAGAGGAATCTATTTTTAAATACCAACAATTATATCTCATATATTTTCAATATGGGATGTTATACAAAATTCTTCTTGAAGCATAAAGGTCTAACTACGACCCTAGAAAAAAGACCGGGCCTCGTGCAGATGTCATTGTAGGCTCAAAAAATGTTAAGTCTACGAACCTGGTGGTGAACCAGTTGAAAGAGTTGTCTCTAAGCCAGTGTGTAGGAGGCAAAGCTTCATTTGTGTCCTCCACTCCCACTCAATTGGTGAATGTGCATTCGTTATAGTAGTCGACCAACATGAATGGTAACCAACAACCAAGAGGGAATAAAAGGAAAGGATGTGGTAACAATCGTAAGGGTGGGAGGAATAATAATAATAATAAACCCAAGGACAATGTTAACAATGATAGATCGAACAATAATGTTGGTGAGGCAAAGAAAGAGAAGAGTAAGGTGAAGTTTACTTTCATGCTTTGTACAGATGATCACCTTACCCACTTATGCCCCAAACTCGAGGAAGTCATGAGGCTCTTATCTCAACCACTTGTTTTTCTTACTAATCTTTTTTTGCATAATAATCACATTGCCTAGAGCTCCTCTAATGCAGGAAATGCGGGGAGTGGGAATAAAAAATCCCCAATTCATGAAGGTGACCATCTATGTGTAAATATGGTCAAGTCTCAAATTAATGTAGCCACTCATTCTCGTGATTACAGTTCTTCACAAGTTGTTCTAGTTCAAGAGTCTCCCCCTCCTCCAGAAACACCTTTGCAAATAAAAAAATTAAGTGATCCGGATTATTTTCGGCACGAAATGAGAGCAGAGATATAACACATAAATATTCAAAGATATTGCAAGAGAGAAAACAATATAACAGAGATATAGTGGAAATATAACAAGAGCCACAAATATATAGTAATACACGATTTCTATTAATGAAATAAATGTACAGAGACTGTAAAAGTACAGAGTGAAAGACTTGCTAGAATGGTGGTAGCTTATCTCTGAGAAGAGATGTGATGGATACTCGCATCCGTGAGAAGATGATTATTACAATAAGGCTCTAAGGGCCTTTTTAACATCAGCAAAATCCAAAACCCTAACCCCGGAAGATGAAAAGCCAAAAGGTTTGTGGGCCTCGATGGGGGTAGTTGATATGTCAACTTCCCAGGGGCGTAACTTTTGCATACAATCTCTGTTTAGGGCGCTCAATAGCTCGTTGGAAAGTCCTATTCGAGAAATACAACTTTTGGGTGAGAAAAATTGATCTACAATCCATGTTGCTCCCCATTTTCTCAAAAAACATCATTTAGGGCCTCAAAATGGCCCCGTAAGTTAAAAACTGCTAAAAATAGTAAATTACCAAAATTGCCAGAAACATGTTTTGGGCCAGTTGGAGAAGGTGGGTGGCCACCGATATCCACCTGGATCAATCCTCCCTCCTTAGGAAGCAATGGTATCCATTTCATTGAGTTCCCGAGGGAGAAGGGAAAGCGATTGTTGAATCTGAATCTTGGTGAGTTGCTTGCCTTGTTGGAACCATCGCGTTGCTTGGTTTGTTGAAGGTCGTCACAAACCTGTGGCTGGAAGGGTTGGACCCTTTTAACCAGTATGGCTACATGATATGATTGTGTGTAGAAGGAATCCTTGTGCTTTGTTGCAACCTTGTCGACATGCTTCTGGTGGATAGAAGGTGCTTGGGTCGAGGCTGTAGTGGTTGTAGTATCCTTTTGTTCCCCTTTTGAATAGATTGTGGAGAAGATGAATTTTGTAGTATGAGATACTACTTTGCGGCACTGTTTAGGTGGGGCAGTAGTTGGAACTAGCTCTGGTATCCTGTAGAGATGACCCCCCAGAGTAATAATGACACTACGGGGTCAAGACTCATAGATAGCATGGAGTTTCCACATATATGGTTGGCCCAAGAGAACATCACAGACATCCAGTGGGGTTACATGGTTGGCCCAAGAGAACATCACGTACATCCAATGGGGAAACATCAAATAATGCCCGTCCTTGAAGGGTTTAATGCCGTATGACAATCGACAATCGTTGGTTGACACGAAGATCTCATCCTCTTGTGAAGCCACCGATGTTGTATGGTTATGGTGTGGTGTTGTCAACAATCCTAATTGTTCGATTTAATTCTACATGATGAGGTTATTCTAGCTTCCTCTATCAACAATAAAATGTAGTGGGTCTCCTCTCACCCACATCTCAGGAATGAAAAAGGTGCTCCCCTTCAGGATCTGTTGGTTCATCCGGTTGAATTGTCAAGTACGCTAATAATAGCAAAGGTCCGGCCGATGATCTATCTTTACCATTATTCCTTTAATCATATTATGAATCGATTTGCCTATCATTGATCTCAACCACCAATGATTGGTTTGAGCGACATTCATCTACAGCCAAGGGATTTTGTGGAAATTGCACCATTTGCCGTTGTCCTTCTTTATTCTCCCAAGTGGACCCCTTATTTCTGTGGTTTGACTGAAGGTTTTCGAGATTGCTCATAGGGTCGCCTTTGTCATACTTCTTTGGTTGTTGTGGATTTGTAGACCTTGAACTCCCGCTTGTTCCGGGTGCTTAAAAATTTCTGCTCAATTCTAACAACATACCGATAAGCAAAGACCGAAAGTGATGAGATGTCCAAAAATCCATTTCCGCTTTGATGTATCCGTAGAGCCCCCACTCAGATTGCCCCCACGGTATTTCAGAACCAAATGTCGTTCAGAGTCTTTGATACCCAGCTTGGTGCACAAGGTATGGAAGGTATTGGTGAACTCTGGAACTGCTTGGCCCCTCTGTTGTCGCAGTGTGGTCCATCTCATGTACTAGTCCTCATAGTTTCCAACAGGGTAGTATTGTTCCTTTATCGCATCCACAAAAAAATCTCAAGTGGGCTCAGCCCCATATATTCCAGACTCCTCTGTGGAACTTTGCTCCCAGTAAGTTTCCCACCAATGTTTGACATGGGGGAGAGACTTAAGGAGTGTGAAGGTGATCTTTTCCTTGTCGGAAAAATTATGAATAGAGAAATAACCTTCTAGCAGATTTAACAATTTATCTAGGGCATCTGCATCTATTTGACCTTCAAATACAGGAATATCAAAATTAACCTATACCTTGAAAGGTGAGGTGCCTCCAAAGTGGCTAGTTGATGAAGATGCACCTGATGCTATCGAGAGGCATTGAAGGATGTGGGAAAAATTCTCCATCATTTCGTCCCTCTGTCGTGTGAGAGCTTGCTCAAGCAACTCAAGCAATAGACTGATAGTGTTGTCTGCTCAATCATTTTTATTTTCTTCCTCCATTGAGGGTTTCTTGGGTGTGCGAGAGCGGTTGTCCTTAAGAGAGACAAGCTCGAGACCCAACTTTCTATACTCAGACCTCATCAGGGACATGCACTGAAAGTGATCAAGAACAACCTGGCTCTGATACCACTGATCCAGATTATTTTCAGCACGAAATGAGAGCGGAGATATAACACAGAAATATTCAAAGATATTGAAAGAGAGACAACAATATAACAGAGATATAGCAGAAATATAACAATATCCATAGATATACAGTAATACACAATTTCTATTAATGAAATAAATGTACAGAGACAGTAAAAGTACAGAGTGAAAGACTCGCTAGAATGGTGGTAGCTTATCTCTGAGAAGAGATGTGATGGCTACTCGCATCCATGAGAAGATGATTATTACAATGAGGATTTAAGGGCCTTTTTAACATTAGTAAAACCCAAAACCCTAACCTCGGAAGATGAAAATCCAAAAGGTTTGTGGGCCCCGATGGGGGTAGTTGATATGTCAATTTCCCAGGGGCGTAACTTTTGCATACGATCTCCATTTGGGGTGATCAATACCTCATTGGAAAGATCTATCCGAGAACTACAAATTTTGGGTGAGAAACATGATCTACGATCTATGTTGCTCCCCATTTTCTCAAAAAACATCATTTAGGGCCTCAAAATGGCCTCGAAAGTTAAAAACTGCTAAAAATAGTAAATTACCAAAATTGCCAGAAACATGTTTTGGGCTAGTTGGAGAAGGTGGGTGGCCACCGATATCCACCTGGATCATCAAGAGGCTCTGCCTCATATTCCAAAAGGAGTATTGAAACACTCTACCGACAACCCTAATGCTATAGCTACCTAGAACTACTCGATTGTCTAAGATCTAGGTAAAACCCCTTGTGCGATGTTGTCTTTGGAAGTGCTCTAGACATGTCCTTCATAGAGGAATTCCTTATTATCTGTGTTAGGAGATATAGATCTGTGTGGCTCTAAGGTTATCAAGTTTGAAGTCACAAATGTGAATCCTTGATTTCCTTATCACTTGGCCTTTCAAATCCATGTGTATTACTCAAATTATACCATCAAACGTATTGTTCTTGATGAAGGCATTGCAACATGCATGATGCCCCTAAATGTTTGGAAATCCATTGGCTCTCCAACCCTCTCTCAATATTCGACTATGTTGACCGCATTTGATGGTAGTTCTTTCCATCCCCATGGTATTATTCCTACCTTTCTGGTCTAGTTAGGTGGAATGATAGTGGAGGTGGATGTTGAGGTGGTTGATGCACCCCTTGAATATAACTTATTACTAGGGTGTAACTAAACTTATTCTATGACTGAATTTGTATTGTCCATTTTCCATACTTTCTGTTTTCCTCACGAAGGGAAAATCATGACGATTGATCAATTATCCTTTATGCATGCTAGTCCTGATGCCGAAAACTGAGGGTATTGGTGTCATAATGTATTCCTCCCTCATGGGTACATTTGATTTCATGGCATCAGTTCATCACATTTATGACATGTCCAGTAGGTTTTCTTCATCAATGAGGTTCATTCCTTTCCACACTTAATATTTCAATGATCCTTGGACCCTACCTTCCCTGACCATGTCTTGTGAAGGTTAGTCACATTTTGGAATGGAAATGCCACTGTCAGTGGTAGAGATAGCGTATCAAGTTTTTCTTGACGCTTATGTTGACCCAGATCCTATCTCCTCATAGACGGACGAGGAGGATCTTGTTCTCAAGCCCGTATGGGGTACTTCATCGTATTTATCACATGGTTTCCTCGATGATACTTTACCTTTGGATGAAGTGATCTTAGAGGCCATGAATGGTACTGATAGGCCATGGGATGATATGCATCATCACTCTTACTTCCTCCCAGAGATTTTTAGGATCGAACAGGGAGATTTTTTATCTTCCTTGAGTGAGATATTCAGGAAAGCTATGGTTCCACTAGATACACATGGAATTTATGTTGAACAAAACATGGTAAGTATTTCTCCTACAATCAGGATCAAAATATCTCTCATTCCTGGTAAAATTGAAACTGTATATATCGGTGCAGATTGTTCACTTGAAGAAATTCAGGCATTCGCTCGGCCATATGAAAACAGGCCAAGAATCGACCCTCGTATTGAATGCAGAATCCATTCCCTTAGACTAGAAGTTAATATCCTACCTGAAACTTCCGATCTTGAAGAACACTTCGTACACCTAGAGAGCCTATATTAGTAGCGCTGAGATGCCTCTATGACTATATAATAAAATAAACGACGTGTCAAGGTCTAGTATGATAATTTTGTCTTTCCTCGACAATACGCTGAGGGTGACTAGGTCCTCTTGTATGACCAAGACAAAGAGCTGTTGGGTGTAGAAAATTTCAACTCCATGTGGCATGATCCTTATATCATGTGACATGTCTTAGAAAAAGGAGGCTATGAATTGGAATATTATGAAGGGAATATGTTGTCTGAGCCCAGAAATGGGCTCTACCTGAAAATATATTATGGTTGAGCCCCCAATATTAGGCATATCTCTTTTTATAATAGTGTGTATTAGTGTATATATCTTTTCCTATGTTTCATCGACTTGTTTATCGAGTTTTCCCTTGGTTGGAAGATGTCAATAGAGTCTTAATTTTACATAGAATTCGCAGACAGTGTTAGTCATCATACACAGAGCTTGGCTTCTGCCACTTGGCTTGTGTAATCACACGAGGTTCAATTGGTGTCTTCAGGTGGCATTTGTCTAGGGCCATCAACGAATAATGTGACTCAATATAGCATCGTTATAGAGATTTTACACGACATCATTTTACATGGTGTTCTTTCTTTAGAAGTTCGTCTCGACTCCCACTTAGTATTATGTCAGTTGAATGGAAGTTATCATGTGAAAGACTGTACTCTACTCTAATGATTCCTATGGGTACGAATTTTGGAACGAAATTTTGATTTTATTACTTATAATCACATACCTAGAAGTTCTAATTATGTATCCAATGCATATGCTAATTATGTTTTAGATTGGCATTTGTCACGTAACTATAGTGAAGAAAACACATCCATAAATGTCCACATTGTAATATATAAGTAAAGATGAAGACCAATGTTTTTCATATTTCATCTCTCCAAAAATATGGTTTCATAATACAAAATGGGGCTTACACCCTCAAAATACATATATGGTTGGTCGATACAATAACCACGACATCTACGCATGCAACGCCGGATGCGTATCATGATAGAATTGTCAGACAGCTCGCTTAGGTTTATGGATAGTTGGTATGGATTGTTGGTTTTCATTTATGTCAACCATTGGAGAGTGATATTGTAGATTCATGTCAACCCTTAGTTATTGAGGTCAACCCTTGGAGAAAGTGCTGTAATGAATTCTGGTAGCACAAATGTTTGGGTAATGGACCCAAGGTTGTTCCATTATAATGGTATGAGTTTTAATATATTTGAAGGTAATACTATTCTATATGGATATTATATGTCATTCCATTTCTTGTGGTATGTGGAACATCACATAACCCCTCATGGTTAGAGAGTTATGGCCATGAGAAGTTGGAGAACCCAGGTTTGGGTAATGGACCCAAGTTTGTTTGATGGATAATGGTATGAGTTTTAATATATTTTAAGGAAATAATATTCTATATGGATATTACATGTCATGCAATTTCCAGTGGTATGTGGAACGTCACATAACTCCTCACGGTTAGAGAGTTATGGCCATATGAAGTTGGAGAACCCTCATGAGTCATCTGGAAGCCCCAAAAGGTCAAAGTAGTCAAAGTGGTCTAAGATATTTTTAGAAGGAAAATAATAAAGTGAAGTCATGAGTTTACTATAATTCAAAGTGAATACAAAATAAATTATTTAAATAATAAATTTAATATTCAAATTACCAAGTTGACAAGTGGTTAAAAGTGGGTTAGCCCTAAAATAAGGAAAGTGGTTTAAGATGGTTAGAAGGTAACCCATTGAGGTAAAGTGAAGTTATGAGCATACTATAAGTTAAAGAGGATATAAAATAAATTATTTAAATAATAAATTTAATGGATAAATTACTAATTGGACAATTGGTCAGAAGTTGGTTAACCCTAAAATAAGGAAAGTGGGTTAAGATGGTTAAAAGGTAACCCCTTGAGGAAGCTACATGAAAGTATACATAAGAGGCAAGGCTCTCTCATTTTACATCACACTTGAGCATATTGGATATATACAGGTGACTAAGGTAACCAAAAGATATCTAAGCCAAATTTCAGAGAGAAGGTGAAGAAAAGAAGGTTGAAATTCAAGGGAGGAAATTTTTTTTTGATGATGCTTTCTAAGATGTGTTATTTACAAGTCAGCTCACCATTTTCACAATAAATGTTTTTTTGTAGAATGATTCAGACTATGAAATTGATAGGCCATTGATAAAACATATCCAGGTAGTTGTGGTACAATTTTTTTCTTGTGGGTCGTTGTATTTTTGGAGTTACACTCCGTGGAAAATAGGGTTTGTGGCTAGTCTTGAAACTAGTCTAAAACATGTGTTTTGAGTAAAAACGTCATAACTTATTCATAAAATATCCAAATTAAGTAATACAAAAAGTATTGGTTAAAGTACCGTCTTTAGTATTCTATGTAACATTTTCAGATCCATACAACAAATATTTTGTGTGGTACACGCTCTACAATTTCTCTCTCTAGAATACGCCAACATTCAACAAGGTATGACATTTTTGCTATAACTCCTTTTCTGAGAGGTTCCAAGTAGTGAAGCCTAGAGGAATTGCATAAAACACACTGAAGAACATTGTGTACTATTTTCAGATGTTTATTCATTACAGGTACATAGTTATCACTATTTCAAGTTAGGGTTGTTGACTAATCCAAAACTAGTCATGTGAGACTAAAGTAAAGTTCGATGAAAATGCTAGTCTCTTGTTGTTAAAGTTAAGGAAAGTTTGTAGGTATGTGATCGTATACACCAGGTCTATTATAGAGTTATAAATCATATTTTGATGATGAAATTGATGAGGGATTTTGGTCAAGGTACATGTTGGGTACATGGTTGAGACAAGTAGTTGATGAGTTGGCACATACATGAGGTGTATAGTTGATGATGTTGGTACATATTGACGAGTCATAGTTTATGAGTAGTTGATACATGATTGGTTGGAGGCACTTGTTACTAGTATTATTGACACATGGTTTATGGATGATGTAGCATACCTGTATTGGTATATTATTAGAAGAACATATTGATCTTGGTGATGATTATGAGTTGTTGTGTTATGCTTGGTTGATGAACATCTTTAAGAGTTGTCTTGGTGATTGATCTTGGTGAGTAGATATGATTTGGTTGATAAGATTGATTAGATAGGTTGTTTGGATAGGTTGTTGTGACAACTTATTTTTATAGGTTTGGTGCATGGTTGATGCAATTGTTCATGGTACAGGTTTTGTACAAGTTTGGTGCATGGTTGATGAACTTGTTCATGGTACAAGTTTTGTACAAGTTGGTGCATGGTTGATTCATTTGTTTATGGTATAGTTTGACTACAGGTTGAGGTACAGGTTGGTGCATTGATGATGCACTTGTTTATGGTACAGGTTGATTACAGGTTGATTGGTACAGGTTTACTTCAGTATATCTCACAGTGATAGTGTGAAAGTGGTTCCATCATTCTACTTATACATTAGGGAGGTTGGACGAGGCAAGGACAAGTGGTTGTAGCCACCTTCCGGTTGTATCCAAAGAACATAAGGGGTTGTAGCCTCCTTTTGGTTGTAGCCAGAGAATTGGGGAGTTGGAGATTCCCTCAGGTTGTAGCTTGAAAAAATAGGGGCTTGGAGCCTCCTTCTAGTTGCAGCTGCAAAAAAAAGGAAGTTGGTTCTTCCAATGAATGTAATTCTTCAAGACATATAAGAAAAAACATTATATGGTTTTCTCCCGCTTTGGGTTTCCGCGTAAAAATTTGGTGTACTGTGTATGTGTATGATTTTTCATTTGTTCATTGCTTATTTATTATTCATTTATTGGATGATAATTCTACATTGATATAACACTTGGATTATATGGTTAAAAATGATTAAATTTCTCTATTACCGATTCATCCCCCTCTTAGTAATCCAACAATTGGTATCAAAGCCGGTTCCTTCAGGAAATAATTTAACTACTAGAAGGAGATCATGGATTATTCTGAGAATGGAGTACCAATGTTTAATGGTGAGAATGGTTTTAGTTATGATATGTGGAGCATAAGAACAAAAGTATTTTTACAATAAAAGGGACATTATATTTGGCTATCGATTATTACAGGATATGATAGTTCAAAAAGGGCAAAGACTGAAACCAAGAAGGAATTGAGGAAGAATAAAAAAATAACAATGGATTTCATCTGGGAAGGATTACCTAATCCGGTAAGAGAAAATGTTGGTAAATGTTCATGAGAAAAATAAATTTGGGATAAGTTACATGACATGTATTCTTCACCCATCACATATTCAGATGTCAAAGAAGATGTAAATACAAATCAAGAAGAATTGTGTTCACCATGTCAAGAAAATTCAGAAGATGAAGAATACATAATCACCATAGGTATGTTGTTTTGTTTTAATGGTGAAAAATGTGGACATCTTGAAACTGAATGCCATGAAGAAAATGAGATACAAAAACTAATTGAAAAGGAAGACAATTATGAAGAAGAATTGATTAGTTCTTTAGATGAACTAAGAGAAGAAAACAATTCACTCAATAAAGAATTGATGAAACAAAAGGAAAGTGTTCACATTTTTGAAGAATCCCAACAGGTCATAGAGAAATTAAGAACTTAGATAGAAGAATCCAAAAAGTTAGAAGAAAATCTTGAATATCAAAAGCAACGTTTGGAAGCCAACATAAAAACATAGAAGGAAGAAGCAAAAATGAGAGAGAATATATTGATAGATCATCTCAAGGAAAGAACTGATGATCTAAACCATCTTGAGGAAAAGTTTGGTCAAGAAGAGAATGGACTTGAATAAATAATCACATTAAAAATTTATCTTGAAGAAGCGAAAAGACCAGAAGAAGTCATGAAGTCTCAGATAATGAAGAAATAATAAGAGGTTGAGAAGATTGAAGAATACGTTGTCACATTGAGAAGTAAAATCATCAATCTCAACAAGAACGTTGAAGAGAAATAAACAACGACATCAGTTATAGAGAATGAAGAGAAGCACTCTAGTTTGCTAGAAAATAAGAATGAAGAAAATAGAAAGAGTTATGCAGAAGTACTCAAAGGAAGGAATCACGGTCAACCAGAATATAAGAAAAATATTGAAGATACATCTTCAAGAATACCATCGATGTTCAAGCCACAAAGAATCTTCAATCATGATCATGATCAGTTAAGGAAAAAATTTAGAAGGACTATGTCACAAAGAATATCATTCACTCCCAGTTATGCAACTTTATTTTATGGTCATTTTTTTTATTGTACTAAATTTGGACATAAGGTTGCAGATTGCAGGGATTATAAAACAAATGTTCAAGCAATAAGTGCCTATGTGGTCACACGTAACATTGAGTGTTACAGATGTCATAACTATGGACACATATAAGAAGCATGATCAATACTTCCATGAAAGAGAATACTGATATCCGATATAAGAAAGTATGGATAAGAAAACAGGAAGAACAAGTGAACAAAGACCAGGTACCAAAGATCACAAGATTGACAATAAAACGTGATGAAGAAAATTCTATAGAGAAAAAGAAAGATGTCAGATACATAAAGGTTTGGAAAATAACTGAAAGAAAGGAAGGACATGTAAATAAGGAACAGGTTGCAGAGATTGTACTTTCAGGCATTGTAGTGAAAGATGAATCCACAGACAGAAAGAAATAAGTCAGAGATCAGAGAGATAATGAATCTACCAATGAATATGATGATGAATCTACCAATGAAGATGATGATGAATACACATTAGAGAAGGAGATTTTTTGAGCCATCCAAATTAGAGACTCCCAAGTAATATGAATATTAGATAGGGGGAGTCTATGCGATAGCTGTGAAAAACCAAGAACCATCCTTTGAGAAACTTTTAGAGTTTGAGAAGACAGATTCAGAGCATTCAGTTAGCAGAGGTACAATTTGATATATTAATCAAGACTTCATGATAGTATACTGATAAATGGGTCATCATTATAGACAGTTGCACAAGTAGAGTCTTGAAAAATATGGACAGAGATGGATTCGTAAGAACACCTAGTAGGTTTGGACAGATATATGATAGTGGAAAAGAGCATGGATTCATAGATTGGTTCAGAGACAAAGGAACATTATCATAATGGATGGTAATTACACAGGAAATGGCTCGAACAATGCTAATCGATTCAAAATCGAGAGATATGTTTGGACACATGCAGTGCATACATCAGTTCAAATTCAAAACAGAGTAGTGCTCAGAAATAATAATGACAAAACTCCCTACGAACTATGGAAAGGAAGTGTAGACAACAACCTCTACATCAAGGTAACTCAAGGTAATATTTTATTAATTGAAATTTATGTTGATGATATTGTTTTGGAAGTACTATGACAGGTTAAGCCAGAAATTTGCAAAGGATATGTAGAATGAATTTGAAATGTCATTACTTGGAGAACTATCCTTCTTTTTGGGTCTTTAGATATGTCAAAGAAACCATGGAATTTTTATTTCTCAAACTAAGTATATCAGAGAAATGCTAAAGAGGTTTGGAATGGAAGATTGCAAAATCGTTACCACTCCTATGCAAACTAGTTGCAAGTTGAGCAAAGATGATGATTCAAAGTCTATAGACTAGAGGAAATACAAGTCAATGATTGGTAGCTTACTATATGTGACAACATCCAGACCATATTTAATGCAGGCATTTGGACAGGTGGCACAATTTCAAGCAACACCAAATGAATCACATGTATTAGTAGTGAAGAGGATTTTCAGATACCTCAAAGGAACATAAGAGTTTGGATTATGGTATCCAAAAGGAAAGGATATATCACTTATTGCCTACATAGATGCATATTGGGCAAGTTGCATTCATGACCAATGAAGCACCAGTAGAGCAGCGTTCTACTTGGGTGAGTGTTTAGTATCTTGGCTAAGCAAGAAATAATCATCGATATCCTTATGTACAGTCGAGGCAGAGTATATTGCAACAAAAACATGTTGTACATAGGTTCTATGGATGAAACAAACTTTGACAGATATACAGTTTGAGTATGATGAGCCCATTCCAATCTATTGTGATAATACAAGTGCCATCAATATCTCAAAAAACCTGCTGATGCACTCCAAGACGAAGCACATTCCAATAAAGTACCACCTTTTACGGGAACAGGTTGCAAATAAGAACATCAGAGTTGAATATGTGGGAACAAAAGACCAAGTGGCATACATATTTAAAAAACCGCTTCCACGGGATGCCCTTGAGTATCTTCGCCAGAGACTAGGAGTACTTTCTACTCCAAAATGAATACTTTTGAATTCTTATCTTATATGTCTTAGATGAGCATGAGGAAACACCATAAATAGGACAAAAGAGGGGAGATTTATCAGATGCAAAGGTAAATTCTTGGAGAGAGAGCATAGAGGCATGTTTCCAAGGGGAGTGATTGTCACAAGGGAATAATGAGCAATTGTCACAAGGGAAGAATGAGCAATATGATACCCTTTTTCAAAGGGGGATATATTATTCATATGAAGGGAAAGAGAGTAATGAGAAAGAAAAATGAAAGGCACGTAGACAGGGGGAGCATCCCCAAGGAGAGTTCAGTTAGGGGGAGAAGCCCCAAAGGGAGATACCCTTTGACATTGATGTCAAAGGGAGAGATATAGAAACATTGATGAAGAGTATAAGAATGAATGTTATCATGACTAATTGTTGCCATCAATGTTGGTGTTTCCATCAATGCCAAAGGGGGAGATTGCCAGACAGTTGGCTTAGGTTTATGCATAGTTGGTGTTGTAACAAATATTGAAATTTTGGCTTTTGGTCAATTAGGAAAATGAATGGAAGCATTGGCAGTGGAACAACTGCATACACCAAGCATTAAGCCACATGGAGAAAAAGTTCACGAGTTCTGGTTTTTTGCCATCGAGGATTTGGCCGATGCAGATATCCTAATAAATATAGCCCCGATCCCCGAATTCACTAAAGTATTAAAAGACAAGCTAGGTTAATTAAAGAATAAGAAAGATTAATGTTGACAAGTCTCATCGAGATTTCGCGACTCGAGCTGCCTTCATGCTTTAAGTTTCAAGTTTGTGATTTACAAAACCCCAAAAGCCTGTGTTTTGATTGCATTTAATCACAAAGCTAAGAGTGTTTTAAATTTTAATCAATCCCATCGCAATTTCGCGATTTAGTATTTCTTGCATCAAGTGTTATCGAAGTTCTGACACTTAAATCCATGAAAGGTTAAATATTAATTGCTAATCATGATTAATTAAGAGATTAAGACAAATTATTATCGCCTAATTAATCCCATCGCGATTTCGTGATTCAAGATTCCTTTCATGTCATAACTCTTGAAGACATGATACTCAAAACCTCGAAACCCAAAAACCTGAAAACCCGAACTTGGGACTCCAGTCATATGCAAAAAATGACCGTGGGAAAAAAAAAAACATTTTTCTCATCTTTGGGGAGGCAATTTTTCACGTTTGAATAGTCGATCGACATACAAAGATCCTAATATTTCCAGTGGTTTCTTTAGAATTTCATTTGGATCTTGTAAAGGCAGTCAAAACTCCCCCACAAGATGAGGTTCGTTTTAAAAAATGTGGTGTTTTTTACTATGTTGAGTCATCATTTTCAAATGATGATTCTTAGTGACTAGAGGATCATTTTGAGAAACAATCAAATTATTTTGTGCCTCACACATCGAATATCAAAATCCTCCCTCAGTTTTCCTACAGGTGTCATAGATTGGGAGAATCAAATCCATCTCCAAGCCTTAATTTTTGGATCTCATATTTTCCTGTTTTGACACATGTTTGTAAAATGCATATATGAGGCAAATGAAAATGGATATAATGGAACTAAGAGAGATTTTTTCTCAGAATAAATAGATGCACAAAATCCTCTTTCAGTTTATACACATATTTCGCTATTCGAGAGATACATATCTGTAACTGCAGCCCTAGTTTTCGGCAGTTTGACCCATTTACTATGGCAAAAACTTTCAAGAACTGGTTGTAACTGTTGTTATCTTTTATATTAGAGAGGATTTCAACCTCAATATATATCTGAGGAATATTTTTAAAAGAGTGGAGAGGAGTAGTACTCCTGGGCTGTAGCACTTATTATCATGTTTAATAAAAGAGTGTAGAGCATTTTCGATCTATATCAGAGATTCTTGTGATTTTGCTTGCAGAGAATGTATTATTTCATTGTTTTCACATCATTTCACTTAGTTTTATTTCCATTTGCTTCCCAATTTGTAACTTTGTTTGTAATGGAAATCATCTGTTTGTTAGGTGCTTTGTTGCTGAACAAGTTATAGGTTGTTTCTTGTAGAGATATAAAGGTTCAGAATTCATCCTTGCTAGATGCTCTATCCCAACTATCTCTTTCCACTAACTTATGCTTGGAATTCACTCATTGCTAAGTTCTCCTTGCATTTTGATATGTTTTATCTTTATTCTACTTCCATAATTTTTAGAAATCCTTCCCTCTATAATAAGCTTCTATCTCGCCTCTACTCCATGTATTTCCATTGCCGAAACACTCTTATTACTTGCTTGATCATTTGACTCAATGCCCAATGGACTACTTTCCGGTCCAACCCATCAACCCTAAAAACCCAAAAAAATTTGTTACCCACAGATCTACCCTTTGTTAATCCTATTGAATATCCTGTTGTGACATATTTTGGAGAGATCCCTCTCGAGTTGGAAGGGGCAGTCTCCAATCAAAAGTGGTTTGGGGTTATCTCAGAATTCACTTGCATGAAGCCCAAGTCAAGTCCGAGTGAAAAAAATTATTTCATTTAAAATGTGCTAAGGCTTGGCTCTATTACATCCTAGAACCAACTCTTGCGACAACTTTTTCTAGCACCATTGTTGGGGATGGAGGAAAGAAGTTATCATCCCTAGGATATGAAAAAAAGTTTAGATCTATTTCTTGATGGTGAACAAGGGATAGGCATTCAATTGGCTGTGATCATTCACCTAGTGACTTCTTGGTTCGAAGACTCTACATGATTCACTGGAAACTCCATTGGTCTCAAAATGTCGGATTCGTTCGCCGCTCGGATTGCTGCAAGGTTTTCTCCTCTAGACTTTTCAAATGTTTATGGTTTTCCAAACACTGTTCCAGACATTAAAGTTTGGGAATATGTCCTTCCTAAATTTGGAGAATATGCAGACGACAATCCCGCCCAACACTTGTTTGAATTCCACAAGCTCATGGATGAATTAAATATACATCATGAATACGTCCTCATGAAACTATTTATGTTTTTGTTGGAAAGAGATGATAGACTCTGGTATAAATCTTTACCTCATTCCGGTATTCCTTCATTGAAAGATTTTCACATACTTTTTCATCAGCATTGTAAAAGAATCTATTCAGCTGAAATACTTTTTGAAGATTGCTGTAATATAGAATTTATAAGACAAACAGATCAAACACATCTTCTTGAAGAGGAGGAAGGAATATAAAAAATTTCTCAAGTCTATGAAGATAATCAGTATGAAGAAGAGTTGGCTGATGAAAAAGTAGGATATGATAGATCTTGTGATCACATTCAAGAAGAAGATATTCATCATCATGGTCAACATGCAGAAGAGAAAGAAAACAATAGTTTCTTGATCTATAAATTGCATAGACCAACTCCTCTAATAGAAGAAGAGATAGATCTGCTCTTGAATAGTCATGTTGCAACCCCTGCTTACATAGATCTACAACATTCACATAGTCCTGAACATGTGAGTGAAACTTCTTCTATTAATAAAAATGAAAATCTAAGTTTAAATCATGACAGCCATGGAACTTTAGAGGAAGTTAGTAAACCAATTTATGATGACGATTTCCAGCCAGAGGATCATCTTGTAGATGCTATTTTGTTTCATGAAGAAGATAGGGTTGTCATGTTTAATAACCTTGAAGAATGTTTGTTGTTTGAAGATACTTTGGACTGTGATTTGGAGTGTGAATGTGAGATAGATAGCTTCACGATTGATATTCCTATCATTTGTCTGACTGATGACACTCCTAATTTATCTGATGAACCTGTTTATGATGAATATCCAGAAGAACAAGAAGAGCAGATTTATTTTTCATCACACACAAAAATTTACAACAGTCCTCCTTTGTTTGATGAATGTGGTGAAAGTGTTTCTGAAGATGATGAGCAAGAAGAAACTTTGGTTCAATAGGAACGCAATCAACAACATCATGAAAGAGATCAGCCTATGTATGATAGCTACCAAGAAGATCTTTGGACAACAGGTGAAGGACATAAGGAGGGGTTACTGAAACAATTGATCTCTCCTCCCTGTTTAGCAACCATTGAGCGACAAAGCAGTAAGTTTCAATGCCACATTTTTGCACCAATGGAAGAAAAAATCAGCAGTGGACAAAGTGTGCAAAAACATTTCAAGCAGCTTGCCCAACAGGAGGAAGTATGGATTAATTGTGAAAGTGGTATATCTCTTCCCTTCTATGATCCAGTAACAGTTTATATGGAGTCAAAATGGGGGATTGAATTTTTTATTTCCAACTTCTTGAAGTCTGAATTTCAAAACTATAAGTACCTACTCCTAGGGCATGTTTTGAAATTTGCAGCTTCTCCTATCATCCTTTTTCTCAAATATGAAAGTATAATTAAGTTTTTTAGTCGGATACTCGCTTGGTTGATTTGGAAGTTTTCCTATACTTGAACAAAGCAGTGATATTGGTTAGAGTAGGTGATGTATATAAATAAGCTCAACTTTGAGCACTAGATTACAACAGTGGTTTTCAGTATGTTTATAGTTTAGTTTAAAATCCAATATGGTTTTTTTTAAAGCATTACGACTCCATAGCCCAATGATTGCATAAGCAGTTTTTTGTTTCGAAAAGGTGCAAGTAAAGTGACAGAGTTCAGAGTTTGATAAGGATGATTTCTGGTCGCCCAATGGATGAAGGCACATGGTCTACTGTTCTTGGTGCTTTGCAAGAAAGTACCATCCCTATATGGAGCCTCTGTTGTAACAAATATTGAAATTTTGGCTTCCAGTCACTTAGGAGAATGAATGGAAGCATTGGCAGTGGAACGAACGCATACACTGAGCATTAAGCCACATGGAGAAAAAGTTCATGAGTCTGGGTTTTTTTCTGGCGTGGATTTGGTCGACATAGATATTCTAATAACTACATCCCTGATCCCCAAATTCACTAAATTATTAAAGGATAATCCAGGTTAATTAAAGAATAAGAAAGATTAATGTTGACAAGTCTCATCGGGATTTTGCAACTCGAGCTGCCTTCGTGCTTTAAGTTTCAAGTTTGCAATTTCTGAAACCCTGGAAGCCTGTGTTTTAATCATGCTTAATCACAAAGATAAGAGTTTTTTAACTTTTAATCAATCCCATCACAATTTCACAATTCGTCATTTCTTGCGTCAAGTGTTATCAAAGTCCCGACACTTAAATCCGTGAAAGGTTAAAGATTAATTGCTAATCGTGATTAATCAAGAGATTAAGACAAATTATTATTTCCTAATTAATCCCATCATGATTTCATGATTTGAGATTCCTTGCATGTCATAAATCTTGAATAAATGATACCCAAAACCCCGAAACCCGAAAACCCAAAAACCCGAAATCGGGACTCCAGTCATATGCAAAAAATGACCCTGGGAAAAAAAAATCACTTTTCTCAGCCTTGGGGACGCCATTTTCTGCGTTCGAATAGTCGATAGACATCTAAAGATCCTAATATTCCCAGTGGTTTCTTCATAATTTCATTTGGATATTGTGAAGGAAGTAAAAGTTCCCCCACAATATGAGGTTCATTTTCAGAAATGTCGCGTTTTTTACTATGCTGAGTCATCATTTTCAAATGATGATTCTGAGTGACTGGAGGATCATTTTGAGAAACAGTCAGAGGTTTTTGTGCCTAACTCATTGAATATAAAAATCCTCTCTCCATTTTCCTACAGGTGTCAGGGATTGGGATAATCGAATCCATCTCCGAGTCGTAATTTTCAGATCTCATATTTTCCTGTTTTCACACATGTTTGTAAAATGTAGATATGAGGCAAATGAAAATGGATCTTAGGGAACTGAGAGAGGTTTTTGCTCAGAATAAAAAGATGCAAAAAATCCTCTTTCATTTTATACACATATGTAGTTATTCGAGATATACAGAGCTATAACTGCAGCCCTAGTTTTAGGCAGTTTGGACCATTTTCTATGGCAGAAAGTTTCAAGAATTGGTTGTAACTGTTGTTATCTTTTAGATTAGAGAGGATTTCAACCTCAATACATATATGAGGAATATTTCTAAAAGAGTGGAGATGAGTAGTACTCCTGGGATGTAGCACTTGTTATCATGTTTAAAAAAAGAGTGCAGAGCATTTTCGATCTATATCAGAGATTCTTGTGATTTTGTTTGCAGAGAATGTCTTATTGCTTCATTTTCACATCATTTCACTTGGTTTTATTTCCATTTTCTTCTCGATTTGTAACTGTATTTGTAATGGAATTCACCTATTTGTTAGATTCTCTGTTGCTGGATAGGTTATAGATTGTTTCTTGCAGAGATATGAAGGTTCAAAATTCATCCCTTCTAGATGCTCTGTCCCAACTATCTCTTTCCACTGATTTATGCTTGGAATTCACTCATTGCTAAGTGCTCCTTGCATTTTGATATGTTTTATCTTTATTCTGCTGCCATACTTTTTATAAATCCTTCCCTCTATAATCAACTTCTATTTCACCTCTGCTCCATGGATTTCCATTGCCGAAACACTCTTATTACTTGCTTGATCATTTGACTCCATGCCCAATGGACTACTTTCTGGTCCAACCCATCAACCCTAAAAACCCAAAACTTTCTATTACCCACAGATCTTCCCATTGTTAAGTCTATTGAATATCCTGTTGTGACATATTTTTGAGAGATCCCTCTCGGGTTGGAAGGTGAAGTATCCAATCAAAAGTGGTTCGAGGTTATCTCAGAATTTACTTGCATGCAACCCAAGTCAAGTCCAAGTGACAAAATTTATTTCATTTAAAATGTGCTAAGGCTTGGCTCTATTACAGCCTAGAACTAACTCTTGTGACAATAGTTGGTATGGATTGTTGGTTTTCATTGATTTCAACCATTGGAGAGTGACATTGTAAATTGATTTCAACCCTCAGTGATTGATTTCAACCCTTGGAGAAATTACGGTTTGGTAGCACAAAGGTTTGGGTAATGAACCCAAGGTTGTTTCATGTATAATTGTATGAGTTTTAATATATATGAAGGTAATACTATTCTATATGGATAGTAAATGTCATTTAATTTCCGGTGGTATGTGGAACATCACATAACTCCTCACGGTTAGAGAGTTATGGCCATGAGAAGTTGGAGAACCCAGGTTTGGGTAATGGACCCAAGTTTGT
>SNQJ01S0023999.1:100444-113792 GCA_010110895.2 Picea sitchensis
TCTTAATCATCTTTGAGCACCAATTTCCTATGGTCGCTACTGTTTTGGAACAGATCTGTCAAAACCTTCCACATTGCATATGGTGTGGTTTTCCCATGGAGACTTGAGACAATGTGGTCTTGTACTCCCTCCAACAGAATCCTCCTCGCCTTCGCCACTTTCTTTTGCCATGCATCAAGATTTGCAGTGTCTGTCGCATCCATCTTAGGAACATCTGCGCCAATGTAACCCTTCAATCCATTGTCTTCGAGCACTACCTCCATCCTGTCCTTCCATGCAATGTAGTTAGAGCTGTCCTCGAGTGCATACTCCAAGCTCAAGCCATTGAAAGGAATTTCGATCTTGAATCAAGTGTCGCACCAAGAAAATATTGCAAATTTGAATGTTATCCAACCCAAAACTCAACCCATTCACTTTCCCCTTGCCCTGGGAGGTTCGCACCCCACCTGAGAGAAACCTGGGGGAAGTTTGCACCCTGCCTGTGTATAGCCTGCGAACTTGCCTGTCAAGTTCGCAGCCTGCTAGTGTATTTACCTGTGAGAATGCTCAAGAAGTTCGCACCCTGCTCCACTGTTAGGGTGAGGGAAGTTCGCACCCTGCTAGTGTATTTGCCTGCGAGAATTCCAATGAAGTTCACACCCTACCTTTGTCTAGGGTGAGAGAATTTCTATTCTTGAAAACACCAGAAGTTTTCAGTACCAGAGTTCGCAGCCTTCTAGAGACGGGACCTGCAAGAATGCAATTATGTTCGCACCTCACTTCCGTGACTCCGTGGCCTTTGTGGCTCTGATACCATGTAGAAATTTCGATACAAATTAATGTATTCTTGAGATTCTCCTGATCTAACAATTTCCGCCACTTGTTAAATACATAATCGCTTCTACTATTATTATTGCGGAAGCAATTAAACCACAATCACAACCACAATGCACAAAGTGAAATATCAATAACACACAACACAAAAGTTTTACCAGGAAAGCGTAAAGCTAAAAACCCCACTATCATATATTATGTATATCATGAATCATGAAACAATCTCATACAAAACACTAATCCAAGGGCTCTCAGTACAATACAATCGTCTCAGACTGTCATACACAAATCAACAAATACCTATGCCAATTTCCGTGTCCAGACAACCTGCCTCCTCTGCACAATCTTTGCAAGATGAATTCTCACAATGAATCAAATGAATACAATTGCCTCCTTTTCACATGCTCATAAGCATATCCACTACATGTGTGAACAAATCACAACTGATAGCCAAACTATCCCTTTCACATGTTATCTCAACTGGTGTCTTTTGGAACTAACATGCATGTAGTTAACCGTGGTGAATCTTTAGTTGCATGCGAGTTAACTTATTGTGAATTAATGAATAATTAATTCACTGAACTCACACTAATACAACTAAGCTTAACTCACTTAACTACACTTGTAATTCTGTTACAATTCCAAATCACTCGGTTATGAATGAGATAATAGATTAATATTTATTATCTAATTTAATTAAGGGAAAACTAAATTAGACACATGTTTCTTGTTGACTTTTCAATAGAGAGAGATCGGGGAGGGGGGAGACGACGNTGAGAGAGAGGGAGATAGAGAGAGGGGGGGGATAGTTAGGGAGGGATAGGGATAGGGAGAGGGAGGTTAGAGAGAGAGAAATATAGAGGGAGGGAGGGAGATGGGTGTGGAGAGAGAGAGAGAGAGAGAGAGAGAGAGAGAGATGCTTTTTGTTAACATGAAATTTTGTGTGTTCTTGTTTCTAGTAACACCTGTGCATTTTAAGAACACTCACATGCTTTAGGAACATGTGTTCTGTTTAGGAACACTTGCGCACTTTAGGAACACATGCATGTTCCTAAAGCACACATGTTATTTGAATTTCAAACTTTTTCAGGTGGAGGTGACAACTCTAGCTAACGTGTTCTCTAAGTTGGTTTCATTGGATTTAGGTTCGGGGAGAAAAACCTTATGGTTCAATCTACAAATACATAAAAACCTCTATTTTTATGAATACCTATCTATATCTTTGTTTTTGACATTATTTTTATGTGGGCTACACAAATATGTTGTTGATGAAACTACATAAACAGATAGAGTCGATTATGTAGTTTCCAAATATACATTTGTTTTTTTAAATTAATATTGTTTACTATTTTTAATCTATTTTGTCTTCGCATATATCAAAAACCTAAAATGCATACCTCTCTTATTTTTGTTGGCTTAACCATTTCTAAGATGAGTTATATGTCAGACTAGAGGAAAATGATATCTACGATCTAAAAAAGGAAAACATATTTTGATCTTGTTAAGATCCTCTTAGTCTATACAAACAAAATGTGTTGAAATTTCAAGGATATATTGAATTTCATATATATATATATATATATATATATAATTAATATTACGAATTTCCAAAAATTACATTACACTAGAAAATGGGTTCTATACAATAATACAAGTTTTTGGAAAAAAAGCATATACCTTATATTTTGCTGGAAAAATAACATACCTCTTTTAGAAAAAGTAAAATTTTACATAGTTATTCACAATTTCTATGAATAAAAGTTGTCTATTTGGAAATCTAATTCAATTTCCTACGCTTCATGTTCTCACACCATATTCAAATTCATTGTAAAATTACCTTGAATAATCCCTCCAGGTTGATGGATTGTTGTTTTTCCATGTTTTCATTGCCACTAACACGTCATGGGAGAACATAATTATCTTGCACATACCCATGAGTATTCATTAAGTAGGAGTTATTTTTCATTCTCCCCATTTTAATTAATTTATTAGTCTTCATATATACTCACATCTTCTATCTTCTAAAATATTTGGTCTTCTTCATCCTTAATCTTCTTCTTGTACCTGCAAAACATAAAAATTGTTGAATTCCATACAAAAGAGTAGTCATTCACTAGAATTGATCCAGGAGGATCTAAATGGGAAAACAATCAAATTCCTCATATCTTAGTAAAAACAACGCCAAGTCAAAGAGATTTTTGTAAGATTTCCAACAATGCAAATGAAACATGAAACAAAGTCCGAACGAAGAGTTTATGGATGGTGAAAGTTTTGGTCAACCTAGTCAAAGTCCACAGGGTGACATCAACATTCGTACAAGGGATGCCATCAACTGATTGTGCATAGATGAGATCAACATGTGGTAAGGATGGCATCAACATGCCAACGTGGAACCATCTAGGAGATGACACGTGGCATGTTGATTTGGTGTTTTTGGGGACTGCATGGGCCAATTGGTGAGTGACACATGGCACCCCCAAGTGATCTCATGTGGCACCACCCATAGGTCGCCATGTGGCCTCCTGACAATAGGAAATTTTGCACCTACATAAGTTGTTGATCGGAAGACACGTAGGAATGATGACTGGGCTAGAGAAGCCAATGGAAAGTTGCCACATGGACCAATCACATGGTGCCACGTGACACCCCACAAATTCCCAATGAGGGCTAAGGGCCAAATATTGAAAAAATATATATACTAGTGGTTGGATCGATTGATGCCAAATCTTGCGACCGGACTAACCATCGATTCAATATCCTGGCAGCCCCATACCATCCACATCCAAAGAAAAAACACTACGACAACATTAAGGATGGGATACCATGTAATGGTTCAATCATTTACCGACAGTTCTAGAATGGCCGAAGGATAAATATGGAAGACATTAAAGTCATATAATATACAGTGGTTATATTATGTAGTGGCTAACACTATATTTAATAACAAGTTACAACAGATGCCAAAGGGGGGGAGGCCTGCGAGTTTGACCCCGGGACTTCCATGATCATAACCTTTAATTAACGAACCACCAACCAAGTGGGCTAACCGCCTGGTTGGAAAATCCACCCACATTTTATTATTTAAACACAACCTTTGCTAGAACTTGGGGTCTGCGCCCAGATCCATACAAGGCACGATTTTCTATGCATGTATAAGAAATAATTGTATAATGCGTGGCATGTATTTCAAGGTGAAGAGCCTAGGAGGGACATGGGATGAGCAGTGTCATAATTTCATGATTTGACAATCATTTCTGATGATTTCTCTCCATGAATCAACTAGTGTAGACATATTTTGCATCCGTGCAACGAATTTTTAGGCCATTTTTAGTTTTGAGGCATAGCCATCTAATTTATGCGAATTTATTGTTGAAATGATACAAAAACCTCTCCACTTCGAACGAGGCTCAGAGATATAGTACATTGTTGGGACGAACTCCATTATCATGTCTTTTTTTCTTGCTCTTCTTCTCATATTTTCTCCATGATTATTTATTCTTTAATTATGTTGCACATAATGTTTTATTTATGCACTTAATGCAATTCATGTAAATGTCATCGATGAAAATATCCCGGATCAAGAATACATGGGTCGCCAGCTGTTGTATCCACTGGTTCTATAGGAACCTCTTTCTCGTACATGGTTCATCAATCGTTCTTCCATTATGAATTTTCATACATGTACGTGTTACTCCCCTTGCACCATTATCGTTATCATGCTCATCTTGGTTTTTTATTCTACTTGTAACCATGTTGTCAATACTCCTGCATCATCTTACAACAATTTCCCCATCTTTATCCATGAGTAAAATGTTTCTTTTGAAGGTAGAGAGGAGGGGACATGTTAATGTCCCACCTCAAGTCATTTACTAAGATTGGATCATTAATTAATTTAAGGTGACCATTCTCATTTAATAAGTACTCAATACTCTCATGTGGTCTCATTAAAAAAGACTCACTATATAGTTGGTGTATTTAGTCAATAATGTAATATGACCTCATTAAATAAGACCCACTAAATAACTAGCATTAAATAATGTAATATAACCATGTAATTAATGTAACACGTACTAGTGGTTATCTAGAATCTATTCAAATTTTTCATTTCATGTTTTCAATTACTATTATTCCTTTCTCATTAATTATTATAGATATTATATCTTTTATGTTATTCATTTTACTTATTAAAGACCTTTCACATTTTAAAACTATAAAAAAATCTTTCATAATAGAAAAGAAAAAACCATATCAATAAAGTAGTATTTTAATCTTTTGACACTTTCAGACCAATGAATTTTGAGGCTATATTTATTTACCATCTATAAAATTAAAAGTTTAAAATGAAAATTTTATATACATTTAAATATAATAAATGGTTAAGATAAAAATATTTTTTGAAATTTTTATTCACTCCTATTAATTTTAAGTATTTTTCATAATTATTGCACGAGTAGTGAGCCCCTATATAGCATGGTATGGGGAACTAGACCTCTATATAGTCTAGTATGAGGAACTATTGCCATTTAATTTAAAAATTAAATGAAGACAAAATTTTTTTATATAAAAAATAAATAAGGAACATCTAAATATTAAAGGAGTATAGATGTATTTTAAATTTGGATTTATTAAACATGTAAAAGAATTAAATTTTTTAATTTGTAATTTTTTTTATTGTTACATAATTTTTTTTATCATTGAATATGGAGGAATTAATACATGATGAAAATTTTCCAAAGGGGTTGGATCCAATGGTGGAAAGCGAGGAGTTTTTCACCATTGGGTAAGGTTCAATTCTCATGAGGGCCTAACCTGAAGTCATGGGGGCACCTTGAGGTAGTGGTCGAAGGTGTGGTTGAACCCACAGATACTATATTAAATGGTATCGTGACCCATGCACACATAAGTGGATCAAATATCACTTCCATGTCCTTCAAATTTTACCCCTGGATGGGGTGTCACCGAGTTCATCGTACGAGCGGACAAGTGGGAGGACAATTGCCCAGAACCCACTCAACACCCACACCACACTCTCGCCCAACATTTAACGCCATGCATTTAACCTCTAGATTTATGTACCCCCATTACCACCTTCACACATATCTGGTTATGGCGATGATGCTCCATCTCACTGAGGAAGTTAATGCGATGGGCTGGTCTCCCAACCAGTCCTATTGCAAGCTCTGAATCCATGGATTTTTTCCCACGTCGGTGGATTCATTCTCTCATTTTCACACCTCACCTCTTTCTCCTCACAGTCCCATTTCCATTTTTCTCCACCTCTGGTTCGAGTTTATCCCTCCGCTCCACCACTGGTTCGTGGTCATCCCTCATCTCCACGCTTGGTTCATTTTCTCCCCTCCTCTCTTGTTTTTCTTCCCGATGCCATGACAAAGAGGAAAATCAAAGCGTGGGGCAACATGATATAATGCGAGGGGGCGAGGCTCGCAAGGATGAGGTCGACAAGCTTCTCAGAACTTGCCTCTAACTCTAGACTATGCCTCCACTCCGGAAATCCCTCCTTTGTCCTCACTATGGGCATGTAGTGTAGAGTGGTTTGAAAGTATAGGAAATTCCCTTGGCTTTGCACCCAAGCTCATCCTAGAGCCGTTGCCCATACACCAGTCTCCCTCTTGCCTCCCCCCTCCTTCCGCTCCCCCCGACCTGACCGCCCCCCTCACTTATTCCTCCTCCCCTCTCCCTTCTTCTGCCTCCCCACTTTCTTCTTTTGATGCTCCACCTCCTCCTCCGCCTCCACCCACTTATGCTCGGTGCAATGGGCTCATGAAATTGTAGAATTCTCTGCACATTACATAGAATTTGGTCTTCGAAGTCAATCGTGACATGACAGAGCTATTGTATAGTGATGATCATCGGGAACGCCACGAGGAGCACTTGGAGACTCTTCTTTGTTCTCTCCTGCACACCACTCCAGACACACAGAATCTAGCCAAGGACATTGCAAAAGATCCACAGAATGAACAGACGCTAGGCCCAAGCTCAAGATGAGTCCGACGTTCACAGGTTTCACTGGATTTTTTATGTCTTTAGATGTTTTATTTTCACAGGACTTTTCTTTCTCGTGTCACTGTAATTGCATGGACAACTTTGAACTGTATGGACATGTGGCAGCATTGGTTTCCCATCTGAACGATGCTGCCACGACCTCACTATCTATCTCGCCACTTGTAATTTTTGAACTCTAGAAGGTTTTAATATATTTTTATAAATTTAAAAAAAACAAAACAAAAAAATACATGATGAAATTTGTTTTATAATTTTTTTTAGGAATTCAGATATAATATGGAGGAGTTAAAATATGACATAAAATTAAATGATTATTTGAAAATTCTAAATGTTGATAAATTAAAATTTAAAATAAAAATAAGCTGATTATTACAATAAGTTTATCCAAATTTTGAATAAAAAGTAAATATAGATAACTATCCACTTGCATATGAACCCAATCAATCCAATCAATTGACTTAAATCCACGTTGATCCTCGTTTCGGATCAGCAACAAATAGCTCACTAGGATTCCACTTTTTTAATAAAATTTAATTTCTTATTTGTGTAAGACAAGCAACATTCATATGATATTCCAACTGACCTGCAAACTGATTTGTATTTGATTTGCCCACTTGTTATCTGTGGTCCATTTAAGGAATTAACGAGGACACGTTATTATCTGTGAACATTCACGTTGTTATGCGTGATCTTTCACGTGCTTTTCCTCGAAGTAGTGTATATTTTTTATTGTATAGTATGGTGCATCTAATCTTTAGACAAGTCTTGTTTACAGTACGCGTGATTCGGGCATCAACGGGCATGGCGAAAAGTCAATGGTTCACTTTTCTCCATGCCCGTTGGATGCCCAAATCTCCAATCCAGTTAAGCTCACGGCACGTGGATATAGCCAAGGCGATAATCTTTGTAATAATATAATCCTCTTCCATATCCAGACTTGCCCACTCTCTTTCTATATATAGTCACAACCCTAATGAGGCTTAGATATCGACATCAAATCTAATGCCACTGGCAATTCAGGTAATCTTTTCTTCTACGATGAGAGGTGAAAGAGTATGCAATAAATGCTTAGATCCAAACATTGATTAATTGAAGTTCGGTGCATTGATTAATTGAAGTTTAATGCAGTACACTTTATTTCATATCGGTTTATTCAGTTGATTAGGAGGTTAATAGATTGTCTCGATTTACGTTTTCGTTTCGTAATGTAATTTGCAATCGGGAATATGGTTGCGAGTGATACTAAGGTGCAAGATCATATCGAGGCCACAAGTTTTGGATAAGTATTAACAGATTTTATTCAGCATTTTGTTTGTTTTTTCAGGTAAAACTTGTGAGGGGTCGTTCGAAACAGCTAGCTATCTTGAAATGGATCTCCATACCCTCTTTGGAATGGAAACGTTTGGGTAAGTATGGAAACGTTTGGAATGGATTCATTGGCGACTGTGTTTGAAGATAACATTATAATTTGCTTTTGATTAATTTCCAAGTCATCACAATGTGCGTGCAGATTGGATGATTTTGATGACTCACTGTTCACTGAATCAAGTGAAGGATTGGGATTTCCTGGGCTTGAAAGCTCAGCCTCAACATTAAATATGGATACAATCCTGGATTCAGAAGATAGATCGAGCTTAAAATCTCGTCCATGTAGCTCCCAATCGCCATATAGTTGGACTAGTCTACCAGAAGGAAATTTACAGCACTTATCCTCAGATGAAAATTTTGCTCCGGCTGCAGATCATACCTTTACGCCGAACAAGAACGTGCAAAACCCGGAGTCTGCAAGTACACAATGCAATATTGTACTCGAAGATATTGCCAAACATTCCAAAAGAAAATGTTCTCCCATGCTGATTATACTCGAAAATGAAGGGCAATATTCTTCGGGCTGCGCGGATAAAGGCAGTAATACTGCTGGTGAGGGAGGCCAAGCAAGCCCTCCAGAGGTGTTTTGGGAGTCGAGAAACTTGACAGCAGAGCGCAAGCGAAGAAGAAAAGTGAACGAGTTGCTCATGTCTTTGCGGGCACTGGTTCCTAATATCAGTAAGGTAATCTCAGTTCTGTTGCTAATCAATCATCGATGGGATGCTAGTATTAACTCCAAAAGATGTTTGTAACTCTGGTTTTCTATATTACATATGCAGATGGACAAGTCATCCATTCTAAGCGATGCGATCGATTACATTCAGAGCCTGCAAAAGCAAATCCAAGAGATGGGGACCGATATACCTGCTCTTCAATCTAACAAAGTCCAACATAGTAGAAGTAGTGCTAGCCAGCTTGTTTCGAGCAGCAGGATAGGGTCAGTAGATGTGGGTGGTTATGGGAAAAGATCTACAAAATCCCAGGCTCAGCAGGGCTTCAAAATTCTGGAAGTAATTCTCTACTACACTTTTTCTAGTTACCTCCTGCAATTTGATTTAATTACAGTCTGTTTCCTCATAAACATAATTCAAATTGGAAATTGATATAATCATCCATCGTCTCTGCAATTTAGCTTGATGTAACCAAAGTGGAGGGGAAAACATTCCTGATACGAATATCTTGCAAAAAGGAAACGGGATTAATAAGTCACCTAATGGAAGCAATTGAATCCTTTGAGCTGGATATTATCAACGCTACTCATTTGACCGTAAATGCATGCATTCTAACTACTGTTCTGGCAGAGGTACCAAGCTACACATTGTCTTCATTTCAAATAACTTTATTTATTCAGTAATCCACAATGGCGTGCATTTTAGGGAGACTGAAAAACTAAAATTGTTCTGGTATTGGGCGTTCCATGCAGGTAGAGAAATGGGAATCAATGCAGGAAAAGCAGATAAAGAAAAATGTTGTGGATGCTGCTTCAAAGTATGGTTTCCAGGAGTCTTGAAGCAGGAACTCTTCGTTTTAATCCTTTTGATATTGGTGAGTTGCTTTGAGCAGAGCATATGTGATTCGATGGTGAACTTATCAACATGAACTACACTGGATTGTTATATATTTCCACGTGGAATTCAATGTTTCCATCTAGAAATTACTTGTTGGAAAATGTCGAATGGTTTGTTCTTCTAAGACATCATCGGTTTCTTATTGTAAATTAAAATGTGTACTGGTTTTGGACGTTTCTGTTCAACGTATAAGTATGATCTGTAGCCGGAGAAAAATTTGATATTAAGAAAAGTACTGTAAATTTATTCCTGTATTCTGATTCCGGGATCGAATCCATATTTTTTGTGGACCCTGAACTTTCAAGCCCAAGAAATCCCGAGCAGGTTTCAGATGATGGCGTAAGCCGTGCGTTGTGAAAATCATCCAATCTGCACGCACATTGGGATGACTTGGAAATGAATAAAGACCGAATTATAAATGCCTCCTTGCATAAGGGTTTTCCCGCACTCAAACGTGTTTATCGAACTTTAGTCCAAATAGGGTTTGGAATGGTGAGGTAATGTTAGTGTGATTCCAGGAACTTCAATGTAGCTATCTCGTACCTGTGAACCAAGCTGGGCATAATTTACCTTTAAAAACAAACACAATTCCTTATATAATTTATGGATACTTATCCAAAACTTGTATCAGTCATTCAAGATTCCAAGGTTAATATTGCAATGGAGAGTATGAATCAATTAGCCTAAAGTTTGATGGTGGTCGTAAGTTTTCATTATTTAAAATAAGTTTAAGGGTAATAAAAAGGGAGATATGTAAATATGATATTTGTTATATTTTTATTTATGTGTTGATGTAGATTTCTCCCAGTTAGTGTAAAATATCAAATTTCTTTTCATGACATTTTTATTTATATTTAACATATAGTATTGAAATTATTTATATTTTGAAATTATTTATATTTAGGATATATAGTTAGTATTTATAGTTACATTATAGTTAAGATATTTAGTTAGATTATTATTTAAAGTATTAATATTATAGATTCTTACTTATTATCATTATAGTTTTGTTATTATTGTTTTATATTATTATTATTATTATATAAATAATAATAATAAGTTTAAGAGTAATAAAAAGAGATATGTAAATATGATATTTGTTATATTTTTATTTATGTGTTGATGTAGATTTCTCCCATTTAGTATAAAATATCAAATTTCTTTTTCACTACATTTTTATTTATATTTAACATATAGTATTGAAATTATTTATAATTAGGATATATAGTTAGTATTTATAATTACATTATAGTTAGGATATTTAATTAGATTATTATTTAAAATATAGATATTATAAATTCTTACTTATTATCATTATAGTTTTGTTATTATTGTTTTATATTATTATTTTTACTTATTATAAGAGCATTATATAGTTTTGTTATTATTGTTTTATATTATTATTATTATTATTACTTATTATAAGAGCTTGGATGGAGAAGATTAACTCTGAAAAAGTGCATACTATTTTTTTTTAATTATGTTATTATTATCATCCTTAGAGCTACATTATTATTATCCTTCATTATGGTTTTATTAATACTACGCATTTTAGTTATGTTATTTTAGTTATATCATAGTTATACTATTATTACTTATAGTGATAGTTACTATTTATGGTGGAGATTTATAACCCTTATCTTTTACTTATTGTCCTCAAGATGAATCCTAGTATGGATTGGAAAGATCTATCAAAACATGACTTTTATTATGGACTATTCTGAAGAATTCTCTTAAATGTTAATTTTTTAAGTCTATATGTAAGCATTACCTATCTCACAAATGTGATGATGTTTCTATCAAGTAGTTGTGTAGATTCATCTTAACTCCAAATCTATCAATCATAGAGAGGGATCATATATCAAGTGTAGTTTTTTTTTAATCATTTAAGATGGATTTAGAAGAAAAATATTTTTATGTAAATATCATATAGAGAACATTTTTATTTAAGATTAAATCTATATCTCTCTTTTTATATTAAGTGTGTACATCATATTTTTATTTCTATCTATATTTTGTTAATATATAATATAATTAATATTATTTGTTATAGGTGTTATATTTGTTTGAAGCCAACTTGTAAGACTTAATAGGACAAAGTAGGTAACCACTAAGAGTTTGATAGGATAGGTTGCAATAGGATGACAAGAACTCGTGGAGCCAATCCTTAGATAGTTTGTTGTTGTATTGTAAATTTATCATGAGATAGGATGAGACAAGATAGAGTAGAACATAATAGAGTAGAAGAAAGACACACGGAAGAATGCCAAGAGTATGTAATTTCTTTTCATGAATGAATAAAATAAACAGAATTGTCCCAAATCCTTGGACTGTGTTCATTTAATGTATGTATGAATGAATGAAATATTCTGTTAGTGTCTTTTATTTCATTCCGTTCATGTATGATTGTTCGAGAAGTTGATTGTATGAGTTTGTGTTGAAACTGGATAAGTTTCAATTGCTTCTCTTCTGAAAATCGTATGCAAGGTGTGCATATCGAACGCAAGGAGTGCATCGATCGAGTCTCAGATTGAATCAGAAGAGTGCAAAGAGAGATCAGAGGAAACTTAGACCAGGTGCAAGGAGTGCACAACGTCAAGAAGCGACCAAGCGTCGAAAAACAAGAACAGAGGAACGCCAGGAGGGCGAGATTTTTTTTTCTTCAAGAAATCCTTCGAACTAAGTTATCGAAATCACCGAATGCAAGGAGTGTGTGGGGAATCAAAATCCTTTAAGGATCATGCTCATAAGGAATAGCACTTTCATAAGTGTTGACAAGATCCAAGAGTCAGACTCGTAGGAGGAGAAAAGGTCGAAACCTTTGAAGACTGATAAATCTTCTAAGTCAGAAGAAATCAAAAGCACAGGAGGAGGAGCAATAGTGGCCATTTGATCACAATGCAAAGGATCAACAATCGTCTTATCAGAGAAAGCTGCACGAGCCTTAGTGCTTCGCACACGCAAGAGAGAGAAATTACCAAGGTTTGAGAATTGAGATTTCCGAAGTCGAGAGAGCCGAAGTAAAATCTCAATAATCCGATCATCCGAAGAAGATCTCAACTGTCAGATCGTCTGAAGTAAACCTCAAGTGTTGGATCACCCAAGTGAATCTCAGCCATCAGATACCGTGAATTTAGGAGGAGGCAAGTTTGAGACTTGAGTTTTCCGAAGTCCGGAGAGCCGAAAATCCGAAGTAAATCTCAATCGTTCAATCAGCCGAAGTGAATCTGAATCTTTAGATCGTCCGAAGTAAATCTCAGGCATCAGATCACCCGAAGTGAATCTGAGTCGTTAAACTTCATAGGAGATGTGGCGTAGATCTGTGGACTTTGGGTAAAGTCCCTAAGTAATTTGTATCCATTAGATTAAGAGGAGACGTGGCGTGAATCTGTGGACTTCGAGTAAAGTCCTGAAGTAATTCATGACCATCAGATCAAGGGAGACGTGGCATAGATATGAGAACTCTGGGTAAAGAACCGAAGTAATTCATAGCCATCATATCTAGGGGAGACGTGGAGAAAATCTATGGACTTCGGGTAAATACCCAAAGTAATCCTCGATCGCGAGATCAAGTG
>SNQJ01S0023999.1:115107-125230 GCA_010110895.2 Picea sitchensis
AGATGAACTAAGAGAAGAAAACAATTCACTCAAGAAAGAATTGATGAAACAAAAGGAAAGTGTTCACATTTTTGAATAATCCCAACAGGTCATCGAGAAATTAAGAACTTAGATAGAAGAATCCAGAAAGATCGAAGAAAATCTTGAATATCAAAAGCAGTGTTTGGAAACCAACATAGCAGCATAGAAGGAAGAAGAAAAAATGAGAGAGCATATATTAACAGGTCATCTTAAGGAAATAACTAACGATCTAAACCATCTTGAGGAAAAGTTTGGTCAAGAAGAGAAAGGACTTGAAGAAGAAATAATAACATTAAAAATTTATCTTGAAGAAGCAAAAAGAACAGAAGAAGTCATGAAGTCTCAGATAATGAAGAAATAATAAGAGGTTGAGAAGCTTGAAGAATACGTTGTCACATTGAGAAGTAAAATTGTCAAGCTCAACAAGAACGTTGAAGAGACAGAACCAACCACATCAGTTATAGAGAATGAAGAGAGGGAATCTAGGTTGCTAGAAAAGAAGAATGAAGAAAATAGAAAGAGTTATGCAAAAGTACTCAAAGGAAGGAATCACGGTCAACCATAATCTAAGAAAACTATTGAAGATACATCTTCAAGAAGGCCATCGACATTCAAGCCACAAAGAATATTCAATCATGATCATGATTAGTCAAGGAAAAAATTTAGAAGGACTATGTCACAAACAATATCAGTCACTCGCATGTATGCAAATTTGTTTTATGGTCATTGTTTTTATTGTACTAAATTTGGACATAAGGTTGCAGATTGCAGGGATTATAAAACAAATGTTCAAACAATAAGTGCCTATGTGGTCACACGTAACATTGAGTGTTACAGATGTCATAATTATGGAAACATAGCCTGTTATTGTAGAA
Organism: Picea sitchensis; assembly: GCA_010110895.2. Taxonomy (NCBI): domain Eukaryota; kingdom Viridiplantae; phylum Streptophyta; class Pinopsida; order Pinales; family Pinaceae; genus Picea; species Picea sitchensis. The sequence goes on from SNQJ01S0023999.1 coordinate 116,004, forward strand.
TCATGATCGATACTTCCATGAAAGAGAATATCGATATCAGATATAAGAAAGTATGGATAAGAAAACATGAAGAATAGGTGACCAAAGACCAGGTACCAGAGATCACAATATTGACAGTAAAATGCGATGAAGAAAATTCTATAGAGAAAAATAAAGATGGAAGATACAAAAAGGTTTGGAAAATAACTGAAAGAAAGGAAGGATAGGTAAATAAGGAACATGTTCTAGAGATTGTACTTTTAGGCATTGTAGTGAAAGATGAATCCACAGACAGAAAGAAATAAGTGAGAGCTCAGAGAGATAATGAATCTACCAATGAATATGATGATGAATCTACCAATGAAGAAGATGATGAATACACATTAGAGAAGGAATTTTTTCGATCCATCCGACTTAGAGACTCCTAAGTAATATGAATATTAGATAGGGAGAGTCTATGCGATAGCTGTGAAAAACCAAGAACCATCCTTTGAGCAACTTTTAGAGTTTGAGAAGACAGATTCAGAACAATCAGTTAGAAGAGGTACAGTTTGATACATTAATCAAGACTTCATGATAGTATACTGATAAATGGGTCATCATTATGGACAGTTGCACAAGTAGAATCTTGGAAAATATGGACAGAGATGGATTCGTAAGAACACTTAGCAGGTTTCGATAGATATATGATAGTGGACGAGAGAATGGATTCATAGATTGGTTCAGAGAGTGGTTCAGAGACAATGGAACATTATCATAATGGATGGTAATTACATAGGAAATGGCTCAAACAATGCTAATGGATTCAAAATTGAGAGATATGTTTGGACACATGTAGTGCATACATCAGTTCAAATCCAAAACATGGTAGTGCTCATAAACAATAATGACAAAACGTCCTACGAACTATGGAAAGGAAGCGTAGACAACAACCTCTACATCAAGGTAACTCAAGGTAATATTTTATTAATTGAAATTTATGTTGATGATATTGTTTTGGAAGTACTAATGACAGGTTAAGCCATAAATTTACAAAGGATATGTAGAATGAATTTTAAATGTTAGTACTTGGAGAACTATCCTTCTTTTTGGGTCTTCAGATATGTCAAAGAAACCAAGGAATTTTTATTTCTCAAACTAAGTATATCAGAGAAATACTAAAGAGGTTCGGAATGGAAGATTGCAAACCTGTTACCACTCCTATACAAACCAGTTGCAAGTTGATAAAATATGATGATTCAAAGTCTACAGACTAGAGGAAATACAAGTCAATGATTGGTATCTTATTATATGTGACAACATCCAGACCATATTTAATGCAGGCTTTTGGATGGGTGGCATGATTTCAAGCAACACCAAATGAATCACATGTATTAGAAGTGAAGAGGATTTTCAGATACCTCAAAGGAACATAAGAGTTTGGATTATGGTACCCAAAAGGAAAGGATCTATCACTTATTGCCTACACAGATGCATATTGGGCAGGTTGCATTGATGACCAACGAAGCATCAGTGGAGCAATGTTTTACTTGGGTGAGTGTTTAGTATCTTGGCTAAGAAAGAAACAATCATAGGTATCCTTATGTACAGTCGAGGCAGAGTATATTGCAACAACAACATGTTGTACATAGGTTCCATGGATGAAACAAACTTTGACAGATATACAGGTTGAGTATGATGAGCTCATTCCAATCTATTGTGATAATACAAGTGCCATCAATATCTCAAAAAACCCAGTGATGCACTCCAAGACAAATCAAATTCCTGTAAATTATAACTTTCTACGGAAACAAGTTGTAAAGAAGAACATTAGAGATGAATATGTGGGCACAAAAGAACAAGTGGAAGACATCTTTACAAAACTTCTTCCAAGATAATCCTTTGAGTATCTTCGCAAGAGACTCAGATTAATTTCTACTCCAAAATGAATACTTTTGAATGCTAATCTTATATGTGTTAGATAAGCAGGAGGAAGCACCATAAATATGACAAAAGTGGGGGAGATTTATCAGATGCAGAGGTAAATTCTTGGAGAGAGAGCATAGAGCCATGTTTCCAAGGGGAGCGATTGTCACAGGGGAATAATGAGAAATTGTCACAAGGGAAGAATGAGCGATATGATACCCTTTGTCAAAGGGGGATATATTATTCATATGAAGGGAAAGAGAGTAATGAGAAAGAAAAATGAAAGGCACGTAGACAAGGGTAGCATCCCCAAGGAGAGTTCAGTCAGGGGGAGAAGACCCAAAGGGAGATACCCTTTGACATTGATGTCAAAGGGGGATATATAGAAACATTGATGAAGAGTATAAGCATGAATGCTATCATGACTAATTGTTGCCATCAATGTTGGTGTTTCCATCAATGCCAAAGGGGGAGATTGTGAGACAGTTGAATTAGTTTTATGGATAGTTGGTGTTGTAACAAATATTGAACTTTTGGCTTTTCGTTAATTAGGAGAATGAATGGAAGCATTGGCAGTGGAACAACTGCATACACCGAGCATTAAGCCACATGGAGAAAAATCTCACGAGTCTAGGTGTTTTGCCATCAGGGATTTGGCCAATGCAGATATCCTAATAACTACAGCCCCGATCCCCAAATTCACTAAAGTATTAAAGGATAAGCCGGGTCAATTAAAGAATAAGAAAGATTAATGTTGACAAGTCTCATCGAGATTTCGTGACTCGAGCTACCTTTGTGCTTTAAGTTTCAAGTATACGATTTATGAAACCCTGAAAGCCTGTGTTTTAATCGTGCTTAATCACAAAGCTAAGAGTTTTTTAAATTTTAATCAATCGCATCACAATTTCGCGATTCAGGATTTCTTGTGTCAAGTGTTATCGAAGTTCCGACACTTAAATCCATGAAAGGTTAAAGATTAATTGCCAATCGTGATTAATTAAGAGATTAAGACAAATGATTATCGCCTAATTAATCCCATCGAGATTTCACAATTCGGGATTCCTTGCATGTCATAACTCTTGAAGACATGATACCCAAAACCCCGAAACCCAAAAGCCCAAAAACCCGAAATCGGGACTCCAGTCATATGCAAAAAATGGTCCTCGGAAAAAAAAAAACATTTTTCTCAGCCTTGGGAAGGCCATTTTCCATGTTCGAATAGTCAATCGACATATAAAGATCCTAATATTTCCAGTGGTTTCTTCAGAATTTCATTTGGAGCTTTTGAATTCAGTCAAAAGTCCCCCGCAAGATGAGGTTTGTTTTCATAAATGTGGCATTTTTTACTATGTTGAGTTATCATTTTCAAATGATGATTCTGAGCGACTGGATGATCATTTTGAGAAACGGTTGGATTGTTTTTTCCCTCAGACATCGAATATCAAAATCCTCTCTCATTTTTCCTACAGGTGTCACAGATTGGGAGAACCGAATCCATCTCCAAGCCCTAATTTTCAGATCTCATATTTTCCTGTTTTGACACATGTTTGTAAAACACAGATATGAGGCAAATGAAAACGGATATCATGGAACTGAGAGAGGTTTTTGCTTAGAATAAACAGATTCACAAAAGCCTCTTTCATTTTATACAAATATTTCTCTATTCGAGAGATACAGAGCCATAACAGCAGCCCTAGTTTTCGGCAGTTTGACCCATTTACTATGGAAAACAATTTCAAGAATTGGTTGTAACTATTTTTATCTTTTAGATTAGAGATGATTTCGACCTCAATACATATATGAGGAATATTTGTAAAAGAGTGGAGAGGAGTAGTACTCTTGGGATGTAGCACTTATTATCATGTTTAATAAAAGAGTGTAGAGCATTTTCGATCTATATCAGAGATTCTTGTGATTTTTCTTACAGAGAATGTCTGATTTCTTCATTTTCACATCATTTCACTTTGTTTTATTTCCATTTGCTTCCCGATTTGTAACTTTGTTCGTAATGGAATTCATCTGTTTGTCAGATGCTCTATTGCTGGACAGGTTATAGGTTGTTTCTTGCAGAGATATAAAGGTTCATAATTCATCCTTTCTAGATACTCTGTCCCAACTATCTCTTTCCACTGATTTATGCTTGGAATTCACTCATTACTAAGTTCTCCTTGCATTTTGATATGTTTTATGTTTATTCTGCTGCCATAATTTTTATAAATCCTTTCCTCTGTAATCAAATTCTATCTCACCTCTACTCCATGGATTTCCATTGTCGAAACACTCTTATTACTTTCTTGATCATTTGACTCCATGCCCAATGGACTACTTTCTGGTCCAACCCATCAACCCTAAAAACCCAAAACTTTTTGTTACCCACAGCTTTGCCCACTGTTAAGCCTATTGAATATCCTGTTGTGACATATTTTCGAGATATCCCTCTCATGTTGGAAGGGGCAGTCTCCAATCAAAAGTGGTTCGAGGTTATCTCGAAAATTACTTGCATGAAACCCAAGTCAATTTCGAGTGACAAAATTTATTTCATTTAAAATGTGCTAAGGCTTGGCTCTATTACATCCTAGAACCAACTCTTGCGACAAAATTTTCTAGCGTCGTTTCTGGGGGAAAGAAGTTATCATCAGTGGGATGAAAGAAGTTATCATCAGTGGGATACGACAAAAAGTTCAGATCTATTTCTTGATGGTGAACAAGGGATAGGCATTCAATTGGCTATGATCATTCACCCGACGAATCCATGGTTTGAAGACTCTACAGGATTCACTGGAAACTCCACTGGTCTCAAAATGTCAGATTCATTCGCCGCTCGGATTGCTGCAAGGTTTTCTCCTCTGGACTTTGCAAATGTTTATGGTTTTCCAAACACTGTTCTAGACATTAAAGTTTGGGAATATGTCCTTCCTAAATTTGGAGAATATGCGGATGATAATCTCGACCAACACTTGTTTGAATTCCACAAGCTCATGGATGAATTAAATATACATCATGAAGATGTCCTCATGAAATTGTTTATGTTTTCATTGGAAAGAGATGCTAGACTCTAGTATAAATCCTTACTTCATTCCAGTATTCCTTCATTGAAAGATTTTCACATACTTTTTCATTAGCATTGTAAAAGAATCTATTCAGCTGAAATACTTTTTGAAGATTGTTGTAATATAGAATTTATAAGACAAACAGATCAAATGCATCTTCTTGAAGAGGAGGAAGGAATATAAAAATTTTCTCAAGTCGATGAAGATAATCAGTATGAAGAAGAGTTGGTTGATAAAATAGTAGGATATGATAGCTCTTGTGATCACATTAAAGAAGAAGATATTCAACATCATGGTCAACATGTAGAAGAGAAATAAAACAATAGTTGCTTGATCCAGAAATTGCATAGACCACCTCCTCCTTTAACAGAAGAAGATATACATGTGCTCCTAAAAATTCATGTTGCAACCCCTGCTTACATAGATCTACAACATTCACATAGTCCTGAACATGTGAGTGAAACTTCTTCTATTACTAAAAATGAAAATCCAAGTTTAAATCATGACAGCCATGGAACTTTAGAGGAAGTTAGTAAACCAATTTATGATGATGATTTCCGGCCAGAGGATCATCTTGTAGACATTGTTTTGTTTCATGAAGAAGATAGGGTTGTCATATTTAATAACCTTGAATAATGCTTGTTGTTCGAAGATACTTTGGACTATGATTTATAGGAGTGTGGATCTGAGATAGATAGCTTCACGACTGCTATTCCTATCATTTGTCTGACTGATGATAATCCTGAGTTATTTGATGAACCTATTTATGATGAATGTCTAGAAGAACAAGAAGAGCAGATTTGTTTTTCATCACACACAAAAATTTACAACAATCCCCCTTTGTTTGATGAATGTGTTGAAAGTGTTTCTGAAGTTGATGAGCAATAAGAATCTTTGGTTCAACAGGAAAGCAATCAACAACATCATGAAAGAGATTCTCCTATGTATGATAGCTACCAAGAAGATTTTTGGACAGCAGGTGAAGGACATAAGGAGGGGTTACTGAAACAATTGATCTCTCCTCCTTGTTTAGCAACCATTGAGCGACAAACCAGTAAGTTTCAATGCGACATTTTTGCACCAGTGGAAGAAAAAATCAGCAGTGGACAAAGTGTACAAAAACATTTTAGATAGCCTGCCCAATAGGAGGAAGTATGGATTAATTGTGAAAGTGGTATATCTCTTCCCTTCTACGATCTAGTAACAGTTTATATAGAGTCAAAATGGGGGACTGAATTTTTTATTTCCAAATTCTTGAAGTCTAAATTTCAAAACTGTAAGTACCTGCTCCTAGGGCATGTTTTGAAATTTGCAGCTTCTCCTGTCATCCTTTTTCTAAAATATGGAAGTATAATTAAGTTTGTTAGTCAAATACTCACTTGGTTGATTTGTAAGTTTTCCTATACTTGAACAAAGCAGTGATATCGGTTAGAATAGGTGATGTATATAAATAAGCTCGACTTTGAGCACTAGAGTACAACAGTGGTTTTCAGTATGTTTTCGGTTTAGTTTGGAATCCAATATGGTTTTGTTTAAAGCATTATGACTCCATAGCCCAATGAATGCATAAGCAGTTTTTTGTTTCGGAAAGGTGCAAGTAAAGAGACAAAGTTCAGAGTTTGATAAGGATGATTTATGGTCGCCCAATGGATGAAGGCACGTGGTCTACTGTTCCTGGTGCTTTGCAGGAAAGAACCATCCCTAGATGGAGCCTCTGTTGTAACAAATATTGAAATTTTGTCTTTCAGTCACTTAGGAGAACGAATGGAAGCATTGGCAATGGAACGAATGCATACACTAAGCATTAAGCCACATGGAAAAAAAGCTCACGAGTCTGGGTTTTTTTCCATCGGGGATTTGGTCGATGCAAATATCCTAATAACTACAGCCTCAATCCCTGAATTCACTAAATTATTAAAGGATAAGTCAGGTTAATTAAAGAATAAGAAATATTAACGTTGACAAGTCTCACCGGGATTTCGTGACTCGAGCTGCCTTCATGCTTTAAGTTTCAAGTTTGCAATTTTCGAAACCCCGAAAGCCTGTGTTTTAATCGTGCTTAATAAAAAATCTAAGAGTGTTTTAAATTTTAATCAATCCCATCACAATTTCACGATTCAGGATTTCTCGCGTTAAGTGTTATCGAAGTCCTCACACTTAAATCCATGAAAGGTTAAAGATTAATTGCTAATCGTGATTAATTAAGAGATTAAGACAAATGATTATTGCTTAATTAATCCCATCGTGATTTCACGATTCGAGATTCCTTGCATGTCATAAATCTTGAAGACATGATACACAAAACCATGAAACCCGAAAACCTGAAATCGGGACTCCAGTCATATGCAAAAAACGGCCTTGGGAAAAAAAAAACCATTTTTCTCAGCCTTGGGGAGGTCATTTTCCACTTTCGAATAGTTGATAGACATATACAGATCCAAATGTTTCCAGTGGTTTCTTCAAAATATCATTTGGATCTTGTGAAGGCAGTAAAAAGTACTCCCTCGCAAGATGAGGTTCATTTTCAGAAATGTGGCATTTTTTACTATGTTGAATCATCATTTTCAAATGATGATTCTGAGCGACTGGAGGATCATTTTGGGAAACAGTTAGAGGTTTTTGTTCCTAACACATCGAATATAAAAATCCCCTCTCCATTTTCCTACAGGTGTCACAAATTGGGATAATCGAATCCATCTTTGACCCCTAATTTCTGGATCTCATATTTTTCTGTTTTGACACATGTTTGTAAAATGCAGATATGAGGCAAATGAAAATGGATCTCAGGGAACTGAGAGAGTTTTTTGCTCAAAATAAATAGATGCACAAAATCCTCTTTCATTTTATACACATATGTCACTATTCTATATATACAGAGCCGTAATTGTAGCCCTAGTTTTCGGCAGTTTGGCCCATTTTCTATGGCAGAAAGTTTCAAGAATTGGTTGTAACTGTTGTTATCTTTTAGATTACAAAGGATTTTGACCTCAATACATATATGAGGAATATTTGTAAAAGAGTGGAGAGAGTAGTACTCGTGGGCTGTATCACTTGTTATCATGTTTAATAAAAGAGTGCAGAGCATTTTCGATCTATATCAGAGATTCTTGTGATTTTGTTTGCAGAGAATGTCTTATTGCTTCGTTTTCACATCATTTCACCTGGTTTTATTTTCATTTGCTTCCCGATTTGTAACTGTGTTTGTAATGGAATTCATTTGTTTGTTAGATGCTCTATTTTTGGACAGGTTATAGGTTGTTTCTTGTAGAGATATAAAGGTTCAAAATTCATCCTTGCTAGATGCTCTGTCCCAACTATATCTTTCCACTGATTTATGCTTGGAATTCACTCATTGCTAAGTGCTCCTTGCATTTTGATATGTTTTCTCTTTATTCTACTGTCATACTTTTTATAAATCCTTCCCTCTGTAATTAGCTTCCATCTCACCTCTGTTCCATGGATTTCAATTTCCGAAACACTCTTATTACTTGCTTTATCATTTGATTCCATGCCCAATGGAGTACTTTCTGGTCCAACCCATCAACCCTAAAAACCCAAAACTTTCTATTACCTAGAGATCTACCCACTGTTAAGCCTATTGAATATCCTGTTGTGACAAATTTTCGAGATATCCCTCTCTGGTTGGAAGGGGAAGTCTCCAATCAGTAGTTGTTCGAGGTTATCTCATAATTTACTTGCATGCAACCCAAGTCAAGTCCGAGTGACAAAATTTATTTCATTTAAAATGTGCTAAGGCTTGGCTTTATTACAGCCTAGAACAAACTCTTGCGACAAAATTTGGTATGGATTGTTGGTTTTCATTGATTTCAACCATTGGAGAGTGACATTGTAGATTGATTTCAACCCTTGGAGAAATTACGGTAGCACAAAGGTTTGGGTAATGGACCCAAGGTTGTTTCATGTATAATTTTATGAGTTTTAATATACATGAAGGTAATACTATTCTAGATGGATGGTAAATGTCATTCTATTTCTGGTGGTACGTGGAACATCACATAACTCCTCACGGTTCGAGAGTTATGGCCATGAAAAGTTGGAGAACCCAGGTTTGGGTAATGTACCCAAGTATGGTATGAGTTTTGATATATTTTAAGGAAAGACAATTCTAAATGGATATTTCATGTCATTCCATTTCCATTGGTATGTGGAACGTCACATAAATCCTCAAGGTTAGAGAGTTATGGCCATGTGAAGTTGGAGAACCCTCATGAGTCATCTAGAAGCCCCAAAAGGTCAAAGTAGTCAAAGTGGTTTAAGATATTTTTAGAAGGT
>SNQJ01S0023999.1:126631-172344 GCA_010110895.2 Picea sitchensis
AGAGTTGGGTAGACACAAAGCGATTGAAAAAGTGATGAAGTTAGAGAGAGAGCTCAGTCAGGGAGAGAGAGGGGAATATAGAGTGAGGAACAGAAAGAGGGGTAGAGTGAGAGAGGAGGGGAAATATATTGAGTGAGTGAGTGATATAGAGAGAGTTTGGGAGGGAGAGAGATATGAGGAGAGATTAACAGAGAGGTAAGGGGATAGAAAGTGAGGGGGGGAGAGACGGGGGTTGAGAGAGAGAGAGAGAGAGGTATATATGAGATGTAGAGATATAGATAGGGAGGGGTAGAGAGGCAAGGGTTGAGGGAGTGAGACAAAGAGAGGTAAGAGAGATAAGGGGGGAGAGAGAGAGGGAGAGAGGGAGGGGGAGCAATTTAGTAAGAAAGAGAGAGAGAGATTGGGGAGAGAGAGAGTTAGAGAGGGATAGGGATATAGAGGTAAATAGAGAGGGGGGAAAGAGAGGGGAAGTGATAGATAGAGGGAAGGAAAGAGAAAGTAGAAGAGGAAGAGAGAGATTTGGGGAGAGAGGGGAAGAGAAGGAGAGAGGGAAGGAAGGGGAGAGAGAGAGAGTGGGAGGCCAAGGATAGAGAGAGAGAGAGAGAGGGAGGGAGGGAGAGAGATATAATTAGAGGGTGCGAGAGGGAGTAATATTGAGAGAAGACAAAGATAGTGAGTGGGGTAGAGAGAGATTGGGGAGGGGGGAATAGACGATAGAGAGAGAGAGATCGGGGACGGGGGGGGACAACGATAGAGAGAGAGAGGGGAGAAGGACACAAGGAGAGAGAGGAAGATAGAGAGAGAGGGGGATAGAGAGAGGGGGGGCCAGGGGATAGTGAGCGAGGGATAGGGAGAGGGAGGTTAGAGAGAGAGAGAAAGATAGAGGGAGGGAGGGAGATGGGTTGGGGCGAGAGAGAGAGAGAGAGAGAGATGCTTTTTGTTCACATGAAATTTTGTGTGTTCTTGCTCCTAGTAACACCTGTGCATTTTAAGAACACACAGGCGCTTTAGGAACATGTGTTCTATTTAGGAACGCTTGCGCGCTTTAGGAACATGTGCATGTTCCTAAAGCACGCATGTTATTTGAATTTCAAACTTTTTCAGGTGGGGGTGACAACTCTAGCTAACGTGTTTGTTGAGTTGGTTTCATTGGATTTAGGTTCGAGGAGAAAAACCTTGTGGTTCTATCTACAAATACATAAAACCCTCTATTTTTATGAATACCTATCTATATCTTTGTTTTTGACATTATTTTTATATAGGCTACACAAATATGTTGTTGATGAAACTACAGAAACAGATAGAGTTGACTATACAATTTCCAAATATACAACTTTTTTTTTAAAATTAATATTGTTTACTATTTTTAATATATTTTGTCTTCGCATATATCTAAAACCTAAAATGCATGCCTCTCTTATTTTTGTTATAATTTTTTGTCAGCTTAACCATTTCTAAGATGAGTTATATGTCAGACTAGAGGAAAATGATATCTAGGATCTAAAAAAGGAAAAAATATTTTGATCATGTTAAGATTCTCTTAGTCGATACAAACAAAATGCGTTGAAATTTCAAGGATATGTTGAATTTCATATTTAATATATATATATATATATATATAATTAATATTATGAATTTCCAAAAATTACATTACACTAGAAAATGGGTTCTATACTATAATACAAGTTTTTGGATGGAACTCCATCATTAAGGTACTCAACACCTAATGAAGAAAATCATATACCTTATATTTTGCTGGAAAAATAACATACCACTTTTAGAGAAAGTAAAATTTTACATAGTTATTCACAATTTCTATGAATAAAAGTTGTCTATTTGGAAAACTAATTCAATTTCCTACGTTTAATTTTCTCACACCATATTCAAATTCATTGTAAAATTACCTTGAATAATCCCTCCAGGATGATGGATTGTTGTTTTTCCATGTTTGCATTGCCACTAACACATCATAAGAGAACATAATTATCTTGCACATACCCATGAGTATTCATTAAGTAGGAGTTATTTCTCATTCTCCCCCTTTTAATTGATTTATTAGTCTTCATATTTACTCACATTGTCTATCTTCTGAAATATTTGGTCTTCTTCATCCTTAATCTTCTTCTTGTACCTGCAAAACATAAAAATTGTTGAATTCCATACAAAAGAGTAGTCATTCACTAGAATTGATCCAGGAGGATCTAAATGGAAAAGCATTCAAATCTCTCATATCTTAGTAAAAACAATGCCCAATCAAAGAGATTTTTGTAAGCTTTCCAACAATGCAAACAAAACATGAAACAAAGTCCGAATGAAGAATTTATGGATGGTAAAAGTTTTGGTCAACCTAGTCAAAGTCCACAAGGTGACATCAACATTCGTACAAGGGATGCCATCAACTGATTGTGCATAGATGAGATCAACATGTTGTAAGGATGGCATCAACATGCCGACATGGAAACATCTAGGAGATGACACATGGCATGTTGATTTGGTGTTTTTGGGGACCGCATGGGCCACTTGGTGAGTGACACATGGCACCCCCAAGTGATCTCACGTGGAACCACCCATAGGTTTCCATGAGGCCTCTTGACAACAATAAATTTTGTGCCTACATAAGTTGTTGATCGAAAGACATGCAGGAATGATGACTGGGCTAGAGAAGCCAATGGAAAACTGCCACATGGACCAATCACATGGCGCCACATGACACCCCGCAAATTCCCAATGAGGGCTAAGGGCCAAATATTGAAAAAATATATATACTAGTGGTCGGATCGGCTGACGCCAAATCCCGCGACTGGACCGACCATCGAATCGATATCCTGGTAGCCCCATACCAGCCACGTCCAAACAAAAAACACAGTGACAACATTAAGGATGGGATACCATGTAACGGTTCAATCATTTACCGACAGTTCTAGAATGGTCAAAGGATAAATATGGAAGACATTAAAGTCATATAATATACAATGGTTATATTATGTAGTGGCTAACACTATATTTAATAACAAGTTACAATAGATGCCAAAGGGGGGGGAGGCCTGTGGGTTTGACCCCGGGACTTCCACGATCATAACCTTTAATTAACCAACCACCAACCAAGTGGGCTAACTGCTTGGCTGGAAAATCCACCCACATTTTATTATTTAAACACAACCTTTGCTAGAACTTGGGGTCTGCGCCCAGATCCATACAAGGCATGATTTTATGTGCATGTATAGGAAATAATTGTAGAATGCGTGGCATGTATTTCGAGGTGAAGAGCCTAGGAGGGGCATGGGACGAGCAGTGTCATAATTTCATGTTTTGACAGTCATTTCTGATGATTTCTCACCATGAATCAACTAGTGCAGACATATTTTGCATCCGTGCAACGAATTTTCAAGCCATTTTCAATTTTGAGGCATAGTCATGTAATTTATGCGAATTTATTGCTGAAATGATACAAAAACCTCTCCACTTCGAACCAGGCCTGGAGATACAGTACATTGTTGGGATGAACTCCATTATCATGTCTTTTTTTCTTGCTCTTCTTCTCATATTTTCTCCATGATTATTTATTCTTTAATTATGTTGCACATAAGGTTTTATTTATGCACTTAATGCAATTCATGTAAATGTCATCGATGAAAATATCCCGGATAAAAAATACATGGGTTGCCAGCTGTTGTATCCACTGGTTCTGCAGGAACCTCTTTCTCGTACATGGTTCATCAACCGTTCTTCCATCATGAATTTTCATACATGTACGTGTTACTCCCCTTGCACCATTATCATTATCATGCTCATCTTGGTTTTTTATTTTACTTGTAACCATGTTGTCGATACTCCTTCATCATCTTACAACAATTTCCCCATCTTTATCCTTGAGTAAAATGTTTCTTTTGAAGATAGAGGGGAGGAGACATGTTAATGTCCCACTTCAAGTCATTTATTAGGATTGGATCATTAATTAATTTAAGGTGACCATTCTCATTTAATAAGTACTCAATAATTTCATGTGGTCTCATTAAAAAAGACTCACTATATAATTGATGTATTTAGTCAATAATGTAATATAACCTCATTAAATAAGGCCCACTAAATAACTAACATTAAATTAAATAATGTAATATAACCCTGTCCTTAATGTAGGGGTACTAGTGGTTATCTAGAATCTATTCAAATTTTTCATTTCATGTTTTCAATTACTATTATTCCTTTCTCATTAATTATTATAAATATTATATCTTTTATGTTCTTCATTTTACTTATTAAAGACCTTTCACATTTTAAAACTATAAAAAAATCTTTCATAATAGAAAAAAAAAACCATATAATAAAGTAGTATTTTAAGCTTCTCACACTTTCAAACCAATGAATTTTGAGGTTATATTTATTTATCATCTATAAAATTAAAAGTTTAAAATGATAATTTTATATACATTTAAATATAATAAATGGTTAAGATAAAAATATTTTTTGAAATTTTTATTCACTCCTATTAATTTTAAGTATTTTTCATAATTATTGCACGAGTAGTGAGCCCCTATATAGCATGGTATGGGGAACTAGACCTCTATATAGTCTAGTAGGAATATCTATATATTAAATGGAGTATAGATGTATTATAAATCTGGATTTATTAAACATGTAAAAGAATTAAATTTCTTAAATTGTAATTTTTTTTATTGTTACATAAATTTTTTTATTATTGAATATGGAGGAATTAATACATGATGAATTTTTTCTAAAGGGGTTGGATCTAATGGTGGAAAGTGAAGAGTTTTTTACTATTGGGTAAGGTTCAATTCCCATGAGGGCCTAACCTGAAGCCATGGGGGCACCTTGAGGTAGTGGTCAAAGGTGTGGTTGAATCCACAGATACTATATTAATGGTATGGTGACCCATGCACACATAAGTGGATCAAAGATCACTTCCATGTCCTTCAAATTTTACCCCTGGATGGGGTATCACCGAGTTCATCGCAGGAGCGGACAAGTGGGAGGACAATTGGCCACAACCCACTCAACACCCACACCACATTCTCACCCAACATTTAACACCATGCATTTAACCTCTAGATTTACGTACCCCCATTACCACCTTCACACATATCTGGTTATGGCAATGACGCTCTAGCTCACTGAGGAAGTTAATGTGATGGGATGGTCTCCCAGCTAGTCCTATCGCAAGCTTCGAATCCATGGCTTGTTTCCCACATCGGTGGATTCATTCTCTCATTTGCACACCTCGCCTCTTTCTCCTCCCAGTCCCATTTCCATTTTTCTCCACCTTTGGTCTGAGTTTATCCCTCCGCTCCACCACTAGTTCGTGATCATCCCTCCTCTCCATCCCTGGTTCGTTTTCTCCCCTCCTCTCCTATTTTTCTTCCCGATGCGACGACAAAGAGGAAAATCAAAGCGTGGGGCAACATGGTATAATGCAAGGGGGCGAGGCTCACAAGTACGAGGTCGAAATGCTTCTCAGAACTTGCCTCTGACTCCAAACCGTGCCTCCACTCTGAAAATCCCTCCTTTGTCTTCACTATGGGCATGTAGAGTAGAGTGGTTTGAAAGTATGGGAAATTCCCTTGGATTCGCACCCAAGCTCATCCCAGAGCCGTTACCCATACACCAGTCTCCCTCTCGCCTCCCCCCTCCTTCTGCTTCCCCCGTCCCGACCGCCCCCCTCACTTCTTCCTCCTCCCCTCTCCCTTCTTCTACCTCCCCACTTTCTTCTTTCAATGCTCCACCTCCCCCTCTCCCTCCACCCACTTATGCTCGGTGCAATGGGCTCATGAAATTGCAGAATTCTCTACACATTACACAGAATTTGGTCTTCGAAGTCAAGAGCGACATGACAGAGCTATTGTACAGGGATGATCGTTGGGAACGCCATGAGGAGCACTTGGAGACTCTTCTTTGTTCTCTCCCGCACACCACTCTGGACACAGGGAATCCATCCAAGGACATTGCGAAAGATCCACAGAATGAACAAACGCTAGGCCCAAGCTCAGGATGAGTCTGACGTTCACAGGTTTCTGGATTTTTGATGTCTTTAGATGTTTTATTTTCACAGGACCAACTTTGAACTGTATGGATATGTGGCAGCATTGGTTTCCCATGTGAACGATGCTGCCACAGTCTCACTGTTGTAAGTTTTGAACTCTAGAAGGTTTTAATATATTTTTATAAATTAAAAAAGAAAACAAAAAAGTACATGATGAAATTTTGTTAAGTTGTAATTTTTTTTAGGAATTCAGATATAATATGGAGTTAAAATATAACATAAAATTAAATGATTTTTTGAAAACTCTAAATGTTGATAAATTAAAATTTAAAATAAAAATAAGCTGATTATTACAATAAGTTTATCCAAATTTTGGATAAAAAGTAAATATAGATAACTATCCACTTGCATATGAATCCAATCAATTGACTTAAATCCACGTTGATCCTCGTTTCGGATCAGCAACCAATAGCTCACTAGGATTCCACTTTTTTAATAAAATTTTATTTCTTATTTGTGCAAGACAAGCAACATTCATATGATATTCCAACTGACCTGCAAACTGATTTGTATTTGATTTGCCCACTTGTTATCTGTGGTCCATTTAAGGAATTAACGAGGACACGTTATTATCTGTGAACATTCACGTTGTTATGCGTGATCTTTCACGTGCTTTTCCTCGAAGTAGTGTATATTTTTTATTGTATAGTATGGTGCATCTAATCTTTAGACAAGTCTTGTTTACAGTACGCGTGATTCGGGCATCAACGGGCATGGCGAAAAGTCAATGGTTCACTTTTCTCCATGCCCGTTGGATGCCCAAATCTCCAATCCAGTTAAGCTCACGGCACGTGGATATAGCCAAGGCGATAATCTTTGTAATAATATAATCCTCTTCCATATCCAGACTTGCCCACTCTCTTTCTATATATAGTCACAACCCTAATGAGGCTTAGATATCGACATCAAATCTAATGCCACTGGCAATTCAGGTAATCTTTTCTTCTACGATGAGAGGTGAAAGAGTATGCAATAAATGCTTAGATCCAAACATTGATTAATTGAAGTTCGGTGCATTGATTAATTGAAGTTTAATGCAGTACACTTTATTTCATATCGGTTTATTCAGTTGATTAGGAGGTTAATAGATTGTCTCGATTTACGTTTTCGTTTCGTAATGTAATTTGCAATCGGGAATATGGTTGCGAGTGATACTAAGGTGCAAGATCATATCGAGGCCACAAGTTTTGGATAAGTATTAACAGATTTTATTCAGCATTTTGTTTGTTTTTTCAGGTAAAACTTGTGAGGGGTCGTTCGAAACAGCTAGCTATCTTGAAATGGATCTCCATACCCTCTTTGGAATGGAAACGTTTGGGTAAGTATGGAAACGTTTGGAATGGATTCATTGGCGACTGTGTTTGAAGATAACATTATAATTTGCTTTTGATTAATTTCCAAGTCATCACAATGTGCGTGCAGATTGGATGATTTTGATGACTCACTGTTCACTGAATCAAGTGAAGGATTGGGATTTCCTGGGCTTGAAAGCTCAGCCTCAACATTAAATATGGATACAATCCTGGATTCAGAAGATAGATCGAGCTTAAAATCTCGTCCATGTAGCTCCCAATCGCCATATAGTTGGACTAGTCTACCAGAAGGAAATTTACAGCACTTATCCTCAGATGAAAATTTTGCTCCGGCTGCAGATCATACCTTTACGCCGAACAAGAACGTGCAAAACCCGGAGTCTGCAAGTACACAATGCAATATTGTACTCGAAGATATTGCCAAACATTCCAAAAGAAAATGTTCTCCCATGCTGATTATACTCGAAAATGAAGGGCAATATTCTTCGGGCTGCGCGGATAAAGGCAGTAATACTGCTGGTGAGGGAGGCCAAGCAAGCCCTCCAGAGGTGTTTTGGGAGTCGAGAAACTTGACAGCAGAGCGCAAGCGAAGAAGAAAAGTGAACGAGTTGCTCATGTCTTTGCGGGCACTGGTTCCTAATATCAGTAAGGTAATCTCAGTTCTGTTGCTAATCAATCATCGATGGGATGCTAGTATTAACTCCAAAAGATGTTTGTAACTCTGGTTTTCTATATTACATATGCAGATGGACAAGTCATCCATTCTAAGCGATGCGATCGATTACATTCAGAGCCTGCAAAAGCAAATCCAAGAGATGGGGACCGATATACCTGCTCTTCAATCTAACAAAGTCCAACATAGTAGAAGTAGTGCTAGCCAGCTTGTTTCGAGCAGCAGGATAGGGTCAGTAGATGTGGGTGGTTATGGGAAAAGATCTACAAAATCCCAGGCTCAGCAGGGCTTCAAAATTCTGGAAGTAATTCTCTACTACACTTTTTCTAGTTACCTCCTGCAATTTGATTTAATTACAGTCTGTTTCCTCATAAACATAATTCAAATTGGAAATTGATATAATCATCCATCGTCTCTGCAATTTAGCTTGATGTAACCAAAGTGGAGGGGAAAACATTCCTGATACGAATATCTTGCAAAAAGGAAACGGGATTAATAAGTCACCTAATGGAAGCAATTGAATCCTTTGAGCTGGATATTATCAACGCTACTCATTTGACCGTAAATGCATGCATTCTAACTACTGTTCTGGCAGAGGTACCAAGCTACACATTGTCTTCATTTCAAATAACTTTATTTATTCAGTAATCCACAATGGCGTGCATTTTAGGGAGACTGAAAAACTAAAATTGTTCTGGTATTGGGCGTTCCATGCAGGTAGAGAAATGGGAATCAATGCAGGAAAAGCAGATAAAGAAAAATGTTGTGGATGCTGCTTCAAAGTATGGTTTCCAGGAGTCTTGAAGCAGGAACTCTTCGTTTTAATCCTTTTGATATTGGTGAGTTGCTTTGAGCAGAGCATATGTGATTCGATGGTGAACTTATCAACATGAACTACACTGGATTGTTATATATTTCCACGTGGAATTCAATGTTTCCATCTAGAAATTACTTGTTGGAAAATGTCGAATGGTTTGTTCTTCTAAGACATCATCGGTTTCTTATTGTAAATTAAAATGTGTACTGGTTTTGGACGTTTCTGTTCAACGTATAAGTATGATCTGTAGCCGGAGAAAAATTTGATATTAAGAAAAGTACTGTAAATTTATTCCTGTATTCTGATTCCGGGATCGAATCCATATTTTTTGTGGACCCTGAACTTTCAAGCCCAAGAAATCCCGAGCAGGTTTCAGATGATGGCGTAAGCCGTGCGTTGTGAAAATCATCCAATCTGCACGCACATTGGGATGACTTGGAAATGAATAAAGACCGAATTATAAATGCCTCCTTGCATAAGGGTTTTCCCGCACTCAAACGTGTTTATCGAACTTTAGTCCAAATAGGGTTTGGAATGGTGAGGTAATGTTAGTGTGATTCCAGGAACTTCAATGTAGCTATCTCGTACCTGTGAACCAAGCTGGGCATAATTTACCTTTAAAAACAAACACAATTCCTTATATAATTTATGGATACTTATCCAAAACTTGTATCAGTCATTCAAGATTCCAAGGTTAATATTGCAATGGAGAGTATGAATCAATTAGCCTAAAGTTTGATGGTGGTCGTAAGTTTTCATTATTTAAAATAAGTTTAAGGGTAATAAAAAGGGAGATATGTAAATATGATATTTGTTATATTTTTATTTATGTGTTGATGTAGATTTCTCCCAGTTAGTGTAAAATATCAAATTTCTTTTCATGACATTTTTATTTATATTTAACATATAGTATTGAAATTATTTATATTTNAGGAGAGAGAGAGGGAAGGTTGTAGGTGCTATCAAACCTACACCAAGGAGCCGAAAGGGCCTGTGTTTAGATACAAAATGAGACCATCAAGGTTTCAGAGAGTCGATTGACTCAAGAATCGATGATCCTTGAATATGAGGTCATGTAGCCCTACGGGGGAGTAGGGGGGCTGCATAAGGTGGTATCAGAGCGGATATTGAGTTTGTTTGCACACAATAGACAAAGGAGAAAGGAGGTAAATTGGTATCAATTGTGGTATCAAGAAAGTTTGATTTATGTTTGTAGGCACCAAAAGGTGACGCAGTGGAATCATGCCACCCAGAAGGCATAGAGCGAATGAAAAAATGAAAGAAGAAATGAGGTGACTCCAAATGAGACTGGATGCCATGGAAATAGTGAAGAGGAGAGCACCAAACACTAGAGATATCAATGAAGCTGGGAGCGAAGAAATAGAGGTCGAAGAAAATGTAGAAGAGGATGTTGCACAAGACCGGTTATTAAAAGTTGTTTCAAGAGTAGGAGCCAGAGGAAGAATAGAGGTACCAATGTATGAAGGAAATTTAGAAGTTGAAGAATTGTTGGATTTGGTACGTGTTATGGACAAGTACTTCGATTACGGAGATATCGAAGAAGGCAATATGGTGAAGCATGTAGTGGAAAGATTGAAGGGTCATGCAACACTATGGTGGGATGAATTGCAAGTCGAACGCAGGAGCAAAGGTAAGAAAAAAATTAAAATCTGGGATAGGATGGTAGCCAAGCTAAAAGCCAAATTTATCCCGAAGGACTATCAAATCAATTTGTTAAGAAGATTGCAGAACCTGAGACATAAAAGCTTATCAGTGAAGGACCACACTGAAGAATTTTATAGACTGAACATTAGGGATGGAAAGAAAGAGAATGAAGATGAGAAAACAACTAGGTATATCAATGTGATGAGATATGAAATACAAGAGAAGATCATCATGATTTTATTTAGTAAAGTCAAGGATGCTTATAAATAAGCCTTGAGAGCTGAAGATATATTCGTCGGGAAGCAAATCCAACAAAAAAGAGGAGGAAATTCAAGCAGAGGTAAGGGAACCAGGAGAGATAAGTTCCAAAAGTCGAAGCATAAAGCTGGAAAACAACATAGTCACCCTGAGAAAGGTGAAAGTTCTAAAGAAGGACAACATAGAGTAAGAATATTTTTTTCTAGAGGGTGAGGAAGAGCCAAAGGAGGCAAAGTTAGATGTTATACCTGTGGAAAACTAGGGCACAAGTCTTGGGAATGTCCCGAGAGAAATAAAGAAGGAGGAGGCAAAGCACACGTTGTTGAATCACAGAAGCATGTGGAAGCAGAAGAAGCAGAAGGAGGAAAGAACCTCATGATGAAGAAAATTATTCTTAAACTAGAGAAGGAGGTAGAGGAACTAGTTCAATGAACAAGTCTGTTCAAAACTACTTGCAAGACGAAAGACGGAGTTTGCAAGGTGATCATAGACAGTGGGAGCACTGACAATCTAGTATCCACATAGATGGTGGAGAAACTGGAGTTGAAGACGACTGCACATCCAAACCCATACAAGGTATCATGGTTGCATAAAGGACATCAAATAATGGTAAGTCAACAATGCCAAGTTGAATTTAAAATAGGAGGTTATAGGGATGAAATACTGTGTGATGTAATTCCTATGGATGTCTGTCATATTTTATTGGGGAGACCATGGCAGCTTGACATAAAATTTATTCACGATGGAAGAAAGAATATTTATACCCTAGAAAAGAATGGTAGGACACATATGTTGTTACAAATAGAAGACAAAGAGAAAAAGAGGGAATCTAATTCAAGTATACTTCTCATGACTAGGAAGGAACTCTTGAATGAAGTCAAGAAGGAGGAAGAAATACAGTTATATGTAGTGAGGAAGCCTAGAGTTATCCTTACAAATACTTCTGTGGAAGATTTGCCTGAAGAAATCGAGGAATTGTTAGAAAAATTTGCTGACATAGTAGTGGATGAGTTACCTCACTCATTGCCACCCATTAGGAGTATAAGACATCATATTGACCTTATTCTGGGAGCTAGTTTACCAAACAAATAATCTTATAGGTTGACACCTAGAGAGAATGAAGAAATCAAAAGTCAAGTCCAAGAGTTATTGGATAAAGGTTTAGTCACAGAAATTCTAATCCCATGCACAATACAAACTATGTTAAGTCCAAAGAAGGATGGAGGATGGAGAATGTCTACAGATTCCAAAGCCATCAAAAAGATAACCATTAGGTATAGATTCCCTTTAACAATGATGGATGATTTGATGGATTGTTTGAGTGGAGAAAGCTATTTTTCCAAGATAGAATTAAAGAGTGGATATCATCAAATAAGGATGAGAGAGGGAGATGAATGAAAAACAACGTTCAAGGAAAATGAAGGTTTGTTTGAATGGTTTGTCATGCCATTTTGGTTGACAAATTCACCAAGCACATTTATGAGACTAATGAATGAAGTATTGAAAGACTTCATAGGAAAATTTGTCATAGATTATTTGGACGACATACTAATCTTCAGTAAGAGGGAGGGTGAACACTTAAGACATATGACATCAGTGATGGAAAAGTTGCAGCAGGAAAAAATGTTGATAAATCTGAAGAAAATCTCTTTTATGAAGAGAGAACTTATATACTTGGGTTTTGTGATTTCTTCAAATGAATTGAAGATGGATCCAGAAAAGGTGAAAGAAATAAAAGAATGGTCATCGCCAAGCAACATATTTGACGTAAGAAGATTTCATGGGTTAGCATGTTTTTATAGAAAAATTATCAGAAATTTTAGTGGTATATGTACAGCCATGCTCGACACTGTGAAAAATAAACACAAGTCCTTTAGTTGGACAGAGGAATTTGAAAAAAGTTTCAAAGTGTTGAAGGAGAGGATCACAGAATAACCAATTCTGGTCCTACCAGATTTTGGAAAAACATTTCAAGTGAGATGTGATGCAAGTGGATTAGCGATTGGAGCAGTCTTAAGTCAGGATAATAGGCGAGTTGCTTATTTCAATGAGAAGTTGAATGAAACCAAGAAGAAGTATTCCACATATGAAATAGAATTTTATGTAGTGATTCAAGGTTTGAAGAAGTGGAGGCACTATCTAATTCCTAAAGAATTTGTCTTGTATAGTGATAACCAGGTTTTGTAGTTTATTACTAGGCAAGAAAAGTTGAATCAAAGACATGCTAAATGGGTAGAAGTTTTTCAGAATTTTACTTTTGTTATTAAACAGATTGTTGGAACTGCTAACAAAGTTGCAGATGCTTTGAACATGATAAGTTTGATTGTACAAGAATTCCAAGTGGAAACCTTAGGGTTTGAACACCTTAAGTAAATGTATAGAGAAGATCCAGACTTCAAGGAAGATTATGAGGCATGTAAGAATCCTTTGTTGGAAAGCAAAAGCCCATAGACATAACATTGATCCAAGATGGATTATTCTTCAAGGGAAGCCAACTATGGATACCAAGATGCTCAATGAGAGATAACCTGCTGAAAGAGAAACACAGTGGAGGTTTAGCTAGACATTTTGGTCATGATAAAACATTTGTTGAACACACCTCCCACACTAAGAGGCGGGGGGGGGGTGAATTAATGTGTGGACTATTCTAACATTTTCTTCTCACAAGTGAGCAGTTAAAACATATTTGAACATATTAAGAAAAATCAAATCATAATCATAATGGACACAAAAGATACCAGATGTTTATATATAATTTATATTCAAATATATGTGAATATAATAATAAATATTTTCCCATCACCAACTAATTTGTTTCAGCACCAACTAAAGTAAGGAGCACCAACTCCTCAGAGAGAACCAACTCTCAAGCAAGATCCAACTTGCCGATAGAACATAGTCTATCCAAATAGAGTTCAACCAACTCTAGTAGTAGTGATTCATTGATGAATCAATTATGTTTCATGATGAGAGGTTCACAATCAACGCTTATCACAGAACTTCATCCTCTATCTAAAATTCGCGTCTTCTTCACTTTATCTTTCCTCTGATATTTGTGCCTTCTTCACTTCATCTTTCCTCTGATATTCATGCCTTCTTTCACTTCTTATTCTCTCCGATATTCGCATGGACCTTAGGTCTGTATCCCCTTCATATTTTCCATAGGTCGCTCTTTCTCAGCGAGCCTATATTTTCACAAGCCCGTCTTATCCTTAACAAGCACACCCTCTAGTGAACCAATCATGGTTTTATTTATACTTTCTTATGCTCAAAACTTGTTTAATTTATTGAGTTGACTTGTGAAACAATTTATAACTAACTTATTTATTTACAACGATTTTTGGGACCACCAGAGATCATCAATCCGGGTCTTCAACATTACACCTCGCATCCCCTTTCCTTTCACAAATCAATCACAGGCATGGATGGATTTTCTTCATCTCTATGATAATAGAGATCGACACTTCCTTCAAACGATGTTCATATGATCAATGGCATAGAACCACTGGCTTAACAATTTAAGAGATGCATTACATTCTTCCCTTTAAGTCGCTTTACCATATGACTAATGGTGTTGACCAGACGCTAGGCGAGACGAGCTAGAGCGCTTATCACATCAACGGTCACAATTCAATCTCCCAACGAGATGGACAATTGTCGGGACTTCGATACTTCTCCCTTCGGGTCTTCATGACTTCCAACCTTTCAAATCTCCCGAATACGATATCTCTGAATAGATCGAACGGTTCATATTTATATCACGAAACCAGATCAATGGTCATATACGATACTTATGTCTATCCTTCATTTCTTAATCCAATGGCGAGGACTTAATCAAGCAATTAGATGGATGAACACCTTTTACTTTGCGACTTTGTCTATTATAATTACGCTATCCTTCCATTGTATTTTTATCAACAATTGAGAATGAAACCGAACATCAATTCGACAATCGAGATATCCTTTGGGTATCTAGACTTGGGATATTTCGAGTCTCAACCCAATATTTCCTCCGTACGTCAATATTCTGGAGCTAACAAACCACTGATGCGTGTCCCTTTTGGATCAATGGTGGATATCCCTTCGGGTCTCCAGACTTTGGAGATTTCAAACCTCAACCCGTTCTTTCCTCCAGAGTGATCACCTACTGAGTAAGTCATAAAACAGTGGATACCGCTTGTTGTCGACTAACATTGATGATTAGATTATCCTTCCATTGTAGTAGATTGACGATCAAGAATGCTCCCGAAGTGATATTTCAGATCGTACGTCTCGTGTACACTTCGGGACTCCAACATTCTAGACTTTGGGACTTTGGGCAAGTGCTGGTGGTAAAACTTTAGAAGCAAAACTCTCAGAGTGATGTAAATTACTTGCGTCACTTGATGACGTGTCACGAGCCGAGCAACTTTCATGTGTCACTCGGATTCTTGATTTGCACATACTTGAAATGCTGATTTCAACTTGACACTTTTCATTCTCTGACTGTGCCACATGTCCTTGCTGACGTACACTACCAACATGGTCTATCAAAGTTTCTTGCTGAAGTCGACGTAGATCTCCTGATGTGACACATGTTCATCTCCTTGATCTAACAGTCAGGATAGTATCCAAAGGGTATCTCAGATCAATGACTGAGAGTGACTTCGAGTCTTTGTCTTAAGGGACTACGAGACTTTTGACATTTCTTGGTGGTGAAACTCCTGAATCAATTCTCCCGGAGTGACGCAACTTGCTTATGTCACTTGTTGACATGTTACGATCCAATTTCCTCTTAACACTTGTCATCATATGATTATGCCATGTTGTATTTACTATTAAATGTGTGTGTAGACAATGATTTTAGTGTGAGGGAAGACAATGAAAGAGAGAGTGGGTGTCACGAAGATTCTAATGTTGGTGAAGAGGGTGAAGGTGGATTTAGGAGGTGATGTTATCAAGAAATAGAATATTACATGACTACGTCCACCTATCCTTCAAATGTTGGTGATGAGCTTCCTGGGGAAGAGATTATTAAATAAATGACCCTTGAGCGATGGGCAGGTGTTAAAATCAGGTTGGAAAATGATTTGAGGAGCTTGGATCTCCCTCGGGAGAGTAAACAAAGATTGCAGATTATTTTTCATTCATTGAAAAAAATTATGGATGCATATCAAAACATGGCGACAATCACTGACAGTTTTATCTATTTGATGAGGCGACGAAAGTGAGAGGTGATGGGCCATGATAAATGGGACGTAGTAAAAAATAAAGTTTCAAAATAAAACACAATTTCAATGTTTAATTTCAAAGATGGGCCAAAGCGAAAGATGCTAAAGGTGCAATATTTTAAGCACCCCAGCATAACATATTTTTGGTAGCATATGGGAAATTGCCATGGAACAATGAGTTTTCACATTATTTTTCTAGACACTTTTATGCAGATTTTTTCATGGACTTGCACCCTGATTATACTAGTCTATCGTCCAATTATTATGGGGTTGGTAAATGACGGACATATGATCGAAAATGGGCATATCGAAATTCGACATTGCAGAGGCCTCAATGACCTTTAGTATCTCTCCCAACAGGGGAATTTGCTTCACATTTAGAGTTGTGAGCTTCATCATAGGTTGGAAAAGAGGCTAGGAATGCAATTAGGGAAAACTTGGAATCGATTTTTTATGATGTTAATGTTGGTTTGAAATGTCAGCAAGCGGAAGCCAATTATCGGGCCATTTTTTCTTATAAAACAAATGCAGAGTTAGATACCATGTCAGTAAAAGATCTTAAGGAGTATGTAAAAATTTTCCATGATGGTTGGAAATAGGTCATTCAAAATGATGAACCGAACAACATATTGGTATGTGTTCTAGTTAGTAAATTTTTTACGCATTTTATGATAGTTTATTTCTAATTCTATATCTAGATACATATCATTGTATCTATAGAAATAATTGTGTTGTTATTGTCATCAATTACAGTTTGGAGATATGTTAAATGAATCTCCAGTAAATAGGGAACTTGATTCCACAAGCTTAAATTTGGATGGGTTGAATCAGGTATGTGTTTTTTAATATTCACATATGAGCACTTTAGTTGTTCAATCTCCAATCTTTTGAATAAAATCAACAACATGACATTTACAATTTTTTTTAAATGTGAACACATTGAATCCTAAATTTAGTTCTTAATTGTGTTTTTCACAGATTCCTATTCCATCTCCTACTACTTGGGAAGGCTTGTCTCAAATATCATTGGGAGATTTTGAAGAGGGTGAGAGTTCACAGGTATCATTGTATGTTGAAAACAAATTTAGTTATATATTAAAATTACAAATTTTCATTTAAATTATTAATTTAAAAGAATAATGTCTTAAACAACATTTAATTTATTGAATCATAGGTTGACACATTATAGGCATTACATGTTTCAAAATTTAAAATTACAATTTAATGTGTTCAAATCATTTAAATTTAATATTGGAATTTTGAAATGTGTTATATAAGGTAATGTGGAGAAGAGAGTACCTAAGAGTTTGCTTGAACAAAATGTGAAGAAGAGAGTGTGGGAAATTGGGATTGAGGATGAAGTATCTATACCTAGGAAGGATGCGTCTATTCATGATGATTCATAAATGTATGTTCATTGCACATTAGTGAGTTTTAATTTGATTTTATGTTGGGGTTTTATATAAAAGTGTTCAAGCTTATTTTTGTTGAATAAGCTTATAGCCTCACTTTTCAAAATTTTTGTTTCTCAAATTTTTAGTTTAGCCTTTTTCCTATTTCATAGGGTTGCTAAACTAGTGTCTATAACTTTTAATGCTTTGATCAATTATTTTGAAATATATAGAACCCTATATAATCTTATCATTGTCTTAAATGGTACATTCAAGCCTATTTATGTTTAGATCATGATGAAGACCTAATTTAGAACTTGAACATTTGATTATTTAAGAACACACTCTATCCCACATGAGGAAAGGAAGTTTAGAACACACTCTATCCCACATCAGAAAAGGGGAAGTTTCTAAATTTTCTTCGATTGCATTCATTGCCTTCTTGTCCAAGAATGTCGTAGTATGGACATTTGTATTTTGTGCATACAACGAAGTGAATTCCTTCTTTCCAGGGTATTTTCAACCTCCTAACCAAATTGGTTACTAACCACAAAAAACAACATTCAAGTAGATTTACAAATAAACTATGTACGTGCATGATCTCACTTATGTTTAGATTATGACGAAGACATATTTCAAAGAAAGTTTGATTATATCTAATATGGATACATCGTAAAGATGAAATATTTAAATGGTTTTTGAAGAATGACTTAATATATGTGCAGATTTGTATTTTCTTCATGTACATGAAAGATTATATGAGAACATTTATTCCACTGCAAAAGTAGGAGATAAGAAGAGATAAGCATTTTCTAGAACTCACATGTACACATATAATTTCAAAGAGCATTTGATTATATGTAATATGAATACATCCCAAAGATGAAATGTTTAAATGGTTTTTGAGGAATGACTTAATATATGTGTAGATTTGTGTTTTTTTCATGTACATGAAATATTATATGAGAATATCTATTCCATTGCACAAAGATGAGATAAGTATTTTCTAGAAGAATGGTTTTTAAAATGGAGATTTCTGAACTTTCATAGTTATAATTATTTCTTGGAAGAATGGATTAATATGGAGATTTATGAGTCCTTTAATTTGAAAGAGAATTATGAAATTTGAATATATGAGAACATTTATTCCACTGTAGAAGAGGAGAAAAATATTTTACTGCTCAGGAGATTAGTATTTTACTACTGAGTAAATAAGATCACTTGGGATGAAAATTTTACCTAAAGGATTTGAGACTTTATCCATAAGATTATAAGTATTTAATTGGAAGAATGACTTAATATGAAGATTTGTGAACTTTCTGCATACACAGTTCTATATTTATTTTCAAATTATTATCTAACTCTGAACACAAAAAATTCTTACCAAGAACACAGTTTTTCTCTTTGAATTTTTTTTAAATTTTAGATAAGATTTTATAAATTGTTTAAATCATGTATTCTTAATGTGGAGAGTAATTTTTTTAGAAGTTTTGGAACTTTGTGATGGAAGTTTGGTTTAAGAAAAGTGTTATAAAAGAATAATAAAAAGAGAGGGGAAATCTTAAATATCTTTAACTCTGGTTCGGTATGTCATTATTTCTTATTGTTTATTTAATATTTAGTTAAAGTATATATGTTAATATGTGTTATTTGTTTTTTTTATTATTGTTTTTATTGTTACATATGTTTAAATTATATTTGGAGGAAAATATGTTTACATTATATTTGGTGGAAATGAGTATGTTGGAGGATGAGACTTAACTATTTTGGTATGTATGTCAATTTTTCTTTAATCACAACTTGTTTTATTTATCTAAAATGGGACATGCGTACATTTTATTTTAATTTTGTATATATTTTTTGTTGTAAATTTTTAATTTTTGAATTCTGTTTTTTTTTGCAGGTTTGAATTGCAGATATCAAGTGATCTGTCTTAAAGCGATGCTTAGAGTCCAGAATTTTGGAGTTAAATGTCTTAGTTTTTGTTATCATCCTAAAATGGATGTGGAACCTATGTATTTGGCAGTGTAATTATTCAAACTTTGATTATATATATATATATATTTGATATTTTTGGAACTCAAAATATCAATTTATTGTCTTATATTTTCTTTCTCTTATATTGTTTATGTTGGTGAAACTTATATTGTTTATGATGGTGAAATATATTTTTTATTCATTAATAAATAGTCAATATCTTATAATTTGAATTTTTATGTTTTATCGTGAAAGGATAATTTATGTTTTATGGTGAAAGCATAATTTATGTTTTAATGATAGCTTCTCGATTTCAAGATAAAGAGGAAAATCCAAGAGAGGGGTTGTGTGTTATAGATCACAGGGGAGAGGATGACAAAACACTTCAGACTTGCCTCTGCCTACAGCTCATGCCTCTCATTCCTCCACCCTAGATTTTCCTCCCTTGTCCTCCCCATGGGCCTACAGAGTGGAGTGGTTTGACAGCATGGGTAATTCACTCAGCTTTGCACCCAAGATCAGCTTAGAAGTGCCATACGTACACCAGCCTCCCTCACGCCTGCCTTCTCCATTAGCTCTCCCTAGCCTGAATGCCCCCCTCACTTCATTCGTCTCCCCCCACACTTATTTCGCCTCCCCCCACACTTCACCTCCTCTTCTTCCCCTGATTTCTCCTCGACCACAACCTTCATGCGCTTGATGTGATGGGTTTACGGAGATGCATAATTCTTTAAACAACATCTAGAACTCAGTCTTCGAAGTGCGTGACATGAAGGATTTGTTGATCAGAGATGAACTTCATGAATGCCCCGAGGAGCGCTTGGAGAGTCTCATCTACACTCTCCTTCACACTACTCCAGAAATAGGGACTTCATCCCCAAACATTGCGCATGATCCTCAGAGGGAACAGAATCCAAGCCCAAGCTCCAGATGATTAATTTTGATTCTTGGGTTTTTGATGTCTTTAGACAGATTACTTCTCTTGGCTCTAGCCTTGCTATGTACCTTAGTTTCTTTTTATGCAATTGTGAAATGTTTGGACAAGTGGAAGCCTTGGTTTCTCATCTAGGTGATGCAACCACTGTCTCACTATTTGCCCTGACAGATGTAATTTTTTATACCAGAAGTCTTTAATAAGAAGTTATTAATATAAGGATCCTACTTTATTTACAGAAAAAAAAGGTTAATTTATGTTTTATGATACTGTGATGAAATAAAAAATGTTTTATTTCATTTTATTTATAAACATTATTTTATAAACATCATTGGACTATGTGAAGTAGAGTTGATTTTGTAGTGATGACAGATCTAGGTAGTTATCAAATTATAGTTTCTAACTTATAATTTAAATTTTGTTTGATTTGGAAATATGGTGGAAAATAGTCAAAACAAGTCATCAAATTTTATAATTTCTTATGAAATTTCACAATGAAATGAGAGTCCAACACTAAAATAGTTATGTTAGTCTTTGTCTTCTTTTCGATCTTTCAATATATTTATTCAAGAAAACGTGAAATAAAAATTATAGTTTCTAACTTATAATTTAAATTTTGTTTGATTTGGAAATATGGTTGAAAATAGTCATTTAACAAGTCATCAAATTTTATATTTTCTTATAAAATTTCACAATGAAATGATAACACAACACTAAACTGGTTATGTTAGTTTTTGGTTTCTTTTCGAGCTTTCTATATATTTATTCAAAAAAATGTGAAATAAAAATGTGTACTTGGTAAAATTGAATTAAAAATTGAAATAAAAACATGATTTAGAATGTAAAATTAAAATACACTTTAATATAAGTAAGCAATTTTCATTAAAATTTATATTGATATAAATTGTTTTTGTATCGAAAATCGTAGAAAATGGTTGATGAAAATTATCAATCCTATGCACATTGAAAGTATTCACTGATCTCATTAATACGACACCTACCATTAATTCAATTAAAATTATGAAATTATAAATGCAACAAACCAAGCCTTAGTAGATGACTTCTTATTTTTTATTTTTTGTTATCATGCCACAAAATCAAATTCGTTTTCAACTTAAGTTTTTTTTTCAATCAATTTCAATGAAAATGATGTTTAATGTATAGAATATAAGTAACTTGTTACATGTTCATCATACACATTTTTATTTCAATTTGCTTCAAGATATTGAAATCTAAATGCAAAAATTTAACATTTTAATATAATATCAACACTTTTGGAATCAACATTTACAATTTCATAATTAAAATTGATACTTTTTAACATGAATTTAAATTTTTTAATTATGATGATAATCATATGTATTACCTTGAATTCTTTAATTATAATGTTAATCATACACTTTAATATGTTTTTAAAGTTTTTCTAAGACATCAATAGTTCCTTATAATGAAATGAAAATGGGTCCTAGTTTTGATATGAAGTTATCCTCTTCATATGAAAAAGCATTGAAAAATCAAATTGCAAATAATGAACACAAATTCTATATGTAGTAAATTGGTTACATACATTAAAGGATGTGTATACGATTTGGATAATTTGTAGGATTAAAGTATAATCATCCAAAGTATAGGTCAATTTAGGTTCCCTAGATACAATCTATAGGTTCTTCTCTAAAATTGTAAATAAGGCTTGGTAAACTTTATAATTCATCGAAAATACTATTTTTCTTAATTGAATGCACTATGAAAGTAAACTAAACTGAAAATGATTCTAGAATCCTAGATATTCATAAATACGTGTACTTTCAATGAAAAATATAAAATTCTGGAATGTACATGTCACTTTTTTAAAGGAATTGTAATGATATTTCATCTTCAATTATTTGTTCATGATCGGCTTTGGACATTTTCCATTTTCTAACTTTTGTTTTTTTTCTTGATTGAAATTCTATTAACTTTATGCATGCTACACATACCAATTACTATATTGACAACTTATGACATCTAACTAGTAGTCTTGAAAGTGAACATGAGTATCAGTTTGATGGGTTTCATGAAAAAAATATTCTTTCAATACGATGGATCTTGTTTCATATATAAAACAGTTATCATCAAAATATTCTAATAACCTCATCTTTTGTTTTGTGCATCACATCAAATAATATTTCACATTTTCACTATTTCCTACATGTGCAACCATGACAAAGACATCTCCTGCAAATAATTCGATATATTGGACAACAAATAGTTCATGTTAGATTATCGCACAAGTACATTTACAAGTTATTTGAAAAAAATTAAACAAAAAAATTACCTTCTCTAACAAGATCAGAAACTCTATCGCCATCAAGTGACACTATAGTTTTATTTGATTTTATTTCCTCTAAGATTGCATGTGGAATTTTCCCTTTTATATTAAGTTTGGTATGTCTCCAAGCTTTAACTTTTTCTTCATTTTTGTTTTCACAAATCTCTATGGATTCTATGTCCTCTATGCAAACTGAACAAAAACAAGACACATTTCTTTTATCAAATGCAAACACATATTGGTAGTGTTTTGTTTTAACTGAATTCATTTTTTGTGTCCCATGTATTGTACCAACTTTATATGGGATTGATTTATTTACATCTTAGATTCCAACATACCAAAAAAACCTGCACAACACATGAACTTGTTAACTTGAAATATCTTAAGAAAATGATTGAAGATTGAATATAAATTTGAACGCGTGAATAAAAATATCCCGTGTACATGTTTAACATGTATATATAGACACACCTATGCACATCCCTTGACGGATTATTTTCATGTCTTAGCGCCATTGTGCACCATTCAACAACTTGATCAGCAGATTCAAATCGATTGGCATGAGGGTTCATCTGATACATTTGAAGTGCTCGTTTTACACATGCCCCTGCATCGTTGTGTTGCCATTTTCCATGACGAGTCTCAAAAAAATTCCAACAATGTGTAATGTTTGATTTTTTATAAAGATGACACAACCAGTAGAATGATTGTGAATATTTGAACTGACCCGCACATCCATCTGACCATATCCAATGTCGATCGAATACAATTCTTCATTCTTTCAATGAATCATAAAATTTATCAAAACAATGTTGTACATAATGTGTGTCGTGTGCTCGATCATCACTTATATAAAAGTGATATTCTTTAATAACATGTCGATTTTCATTGGTGCTTTCTATGTTATCAAAACTCCATTGAGAATGTCTATATAGAACATGGAAAAATATAGTGACTTGATCAGAATGATAATATTCACTATGTATTTCTTTTTGTGCAGCGAATGTGTAATTCTCTTCAAAATCAACTATAGACAAGATTGTCCCTGTTGGAAACACTTCATGGGATTGTTTGAATTGTAGGTCTTTCCATCAATCTCTATGTGAATTTTTTGTGTATTTATAAATTTCTTCCTCAAAATTCTTCAAAAAATCTATCACATAGATTTTATCTACTTTCAAATCAATCATTTTGGAAATAACATTTGAAGAATCTGGAATCGTGTTGTTGATATATTCATATTTTTTCCAATTCACTGTTATATTAGGAAATGATGGATCATTCATATCAATATGATACGTTGAGTGAAACAAACTTAGATTTCCACAACGATCACATTTATTTTCACCAACACATTTTTTTTGGTAAAATAATTCATCACCTTCTCTTTCACATAGAATTTCAGATATAAAAGCACGGAATGTGGAAGGAGGAGGTGAACTTGGCCATAAAATTTTACCAAAATCAAGAAAAGTGTTGTAATATAATTCAAATTCCACATGATAATGACAACAACAAGTGTCATGAATAGTGATGGGTCTAACAAACCATCGTTTTTGTTGCACAAATGTATTGATGAAAATTTTAACTTCTTTGTGCTCTTTTTTGAAGTTATTGAACAATTCTATTTGTGTCATTAACAATATATGTTTTAGATATTCTTCATAGTGTTTTCATGCTATTCTTTGTCGCAACACATCCCTTGTATGTGGTGAAACACGAGATTCTAATAAACCAACAATTACAGGAAAATTATTGAACATTTTATGGAAGTTTATCTTTGTAGGGTTGTCTAGAAATCATTGTCCAACAAACCAGTTCATCATTTGCATCTATTTGCAATCGAAAATTTCTATGTTTGTACAATTTTTTTCTTGACGTTCCCATCATTTTTGCCATGTATCATGTCAAACGATATTTTATATTGCTAGATGAAACAACTGTTTTTTGTATCACTCTACGTGAAACAGTGACATTTTTTTCACGATTTTCCAAAACCTTTTAATACACTAGTTATATTGTCAAAGACATTATGTTTCACCTTTGTATCTTTTGTCTACTTTTGAATACCCAATAATGATTTAGCTTATTTTAACTTTCTTCACTTTATTAGACATAGTAAAAGTTGAGCTTGTACTGTTACTCATTCATCTTTGAAAAAAGTATCATATGTATTCTTAGTTCGATATCTTATATAATTCTTAGCTTCTTTCTTCCCAAATTTGTGAGTATCAACATTATGTAATATTTCATTATCAATGTTGATAGATTCTCCTCCATATTTCAATTTAAAGTTTATATTAAAAAACAAAAAACAAACATAAATTCATTAAACTATATACAAGTGTTCATCTTGTATTATCTAAATCTATATACATATCTCTATGTGATTCGTCTTCTGCTTCAATTTTGGTTTCGACATCTTCATCGACGTTATGAGACAAATCTATTTATGTTTTTTGAAAAATATCAAATCGTAATTACAATCAATTAGATTAAACAATATTTTAAATTTAAATTCTATACTTTTAATATAGACAATGTGTGCATGCGTACCTAGTTGGACTTCTTCTTATTGAAAATCTCTATTTACATTATCATCGTTTCTTTTTTCAATATTTGCATGTTCTCGTTTATTTAGTTTCATCTTTAGTGCAATCAAATTTTCTCTTGCACAAACTTTTGTTTCCCATGAGTATAGTTATTTGTAAAGGTTTTTAACAAAATCAACATTTTAGAATAGTCTAAGAAAAACTTCATTGTCACAAAAATTATTAAAAAATAATATCAATAATTTTATGTTCGACAAATGCTTCACCTTGAAAAAAATCTTAGCATTTATCTTTCAATATATAAATTGTTATTCCAATAAAAATTTGAACAAACATCAATTACCTTGTTCAACAAAAATGAAAACGATGATTCAAAACTTTGTTTAGGTGCTCTAGAAAACCATGAAACAAGCGATGAATTGTGTTAAATGTCTTCGGTCGAAAGTGCATTTATACGGTTTGGCGTAAAATGAAATGATATGATGCATGTTTCCATTTTTCCGGCGGATGGAATTCACTCACCTATCTTTCGACTGAAAAAAGGGTTTTTTGGTCGAAAAGCTAGGAAACCATTTAATTTTAACGAATTCCGTTAGAATTTCTTGTTTCGACCGAAATAAATGTTTTTCGGCCGAAAGATTGTTTCGACCGAAAACTAGATTTCTTGTTTCGACCGAAATAAATGTTTTTCGGCCGAAAGATTGTTTCGACCGAAAACTAGAGAATGCAATTTTTTGGAGGAACCAGAGAATTCCCTCT
The DNA here is from genome assembly GCA_010110895.2 of Picea sitchensis. Taxonomy (NCBI): domain Eukaryota; kingdom Viridiplantae; phylum Streptophyta; class Pinopsida; order Pinales; family Pinaceae; genus Picea; species Picea sitchensis. The sequence continues at coordinate 152,544 of SNQJ01S0023999.1, forward strand.
AGCTTACCTCCACTTTGAAGGTTGCACACTCTTGCAAATACGCAGAATTTGGTTTCAAAAATGACACTAGCCTTTGCAAAATTTAATCTACATCCAATTCCTATAATTTGTTTTCATTTTTATTATTTTTTATCTAATTTTATTTTATTTTTTAAAAAAATCACTACATAATATTTCCCGCTAACATTATCATTTAGTGAAATGAAATATGTGTATCTCTAAAAATACACAGGAAAAACAGGAACCAACAACAATTTTCCGTGACAACAATTTAACCATCATGTTATCAAAGAATCATGTGTTTCACAATAAAACCAAGCACATTGATACAAGGTATCACTTCATCACAGAATTGGTGAATAACAAAGAGATATGTTTAGAGCTCTGCAGATCAAAAGAACAAGTCGAAGACATTTTTACAAAGGCTTTAGCAAGAGATGCATTTTAGCATCCATGCAATAGTCTAGGAGTCTGCACAGTGACAAATGAGTGACAATAAAATGAAAAACTCAAAATTTTGATGTAATTTTCTTTTGCAATCCCACCTACTTATAATTAAGGGGGAGTGTTGGATATTGTAATTACAAGTCGATGAGATCTTTGTCTCCATCGATTTGTTTACCAGTGAATCTGTTAGTAGCCGAATTGTCAGTTACACAGTATGATAGATTGTAAGTGAAAAGTCACACATTTACTTAAAAGTTAGTTGGCAAGAAGGAAGCTATAAATTGAGTCGATCTCTATCTTCTCGGGTTTAATTAAGTGGTTGAAGAGTAAGTCATATTAATGATAGTCTTTATTGTAGATTTGGTCTTAGGTTCTGTAGGAAGTTAGAGTCAGAGTGTATAAGTCTAAGTCGTTCAGTAAGTAAATGATGGTAAAGAGAAGAAGTTGATGCAGAGTAGAAAAGAGAGGTAGAGAGAACAGATGAGAACCAACGACAGCTCAGGAGTGTAAGGCTCTATGTCTATGAAGTCAATAGAAGAAGTCATTGGAGCCGAAGCTCATATTTGTCATTGTATTTTGTATTCGCGCACGTATCGACAAGTTTCTGTCTTATTTCTAATTTTATGTGCTAAGCATAGCACTGTGTTATTTGACATTCATAAATAATATCATTAAGTGTGTGTATTCACAGTGCGCAACAAACTGAGCATTCTATGCGCAGTGGTCTTGAGAACTCTGTCGCATAGCTTGTTTGATGCGAGAGTACAAGTCGTGCACCGCGGATGCACCTACAATGCACCGACGTAGATCAAAGAATTTCCAAGTCATGCCAATGTGCGTGCAGATTGGATGATTTTTCACAACGCACATTTTACGCCATCAGGTGAAAGCTGCTTGGGATTTCTTGGGCCTGAATGTTAAGGGTCCACAAAAACATGGATTCTATCTTGGAATCAAAAGACACTTAGAAATTTACAGTACTTTTTTTAACATCTAATTTTTTTTTCTCTGGCTGCAGATCATACTTATACGTTGAACAAGAACGTCGAAAACCAGTATACATTTTAATTGACAATAAGAAGGCCATGATGTATTAGAAGAACAAACCATTCGACATCGTCCAACAAGTAATTTTTACATGGAAACAGTGAATTCCACGTGGAAATATATAATAATCCAGTGTAGTTCATGCTGATAAGTTTACAATGAGCTCATATATGCTCTGCTCAAAGCAACTCACCTATATTAAAAGTACTAAAACGAAGAGTTCCTGCTTCAAGACTCCTGGAAACCACACTTTGAAGCAGCATCCACAATATTTTTCTTTATCTGCTTTTCCTGCATTGATTCCCATTTCTCTACCTGCATGGAACATCCAATACCAGAACAATTTTAGTTTTTCCTTCTACCTAAAATGCACGCTATGTGGATTACTGAATAAATAGTAGTTAGAATGGTACAATGTGTAACTTGGTACCTCTGCCAGAACAGTAGTTAGAATGCATGCATTTATGGTCAATTGACTAGCGTTGATAATATCCAGCTCAAAGGATTCAGTTGCTTCCATGAGGTGAGTTATTAATCCCGTTTCCTTTTTGCAAGATATTCGTATCAGGAATGTTTTCCCCTCCACTTTGGTTACATCAAGCTAAATTGCAGAGACGCCGGATGATTATATCAATTTCCGATTTGAATATTTTGTATGAGGAAACAGTCAGTAATTAAATCGAATTGCAGGAGTTAGCTAGAAAAAGTGTATTAGAGAATTACTTCCATAATTTTGAAGCCCTGCTGAGCCTGGGATTTTGTAGGTCTTTTCCCATAACCACCCAGATCTACTGACCCTATCCTGCTGCTCGAAATAAGCTGGTTAGTACTACTTCTGCTATGTTGGACTGTGTTAGATTCAAGAACAGGTATATCGGGCCCCGTCTCTTCGATTTTCTTTTGGAGGCTCTGAATGTATTCTATTGCATCGCTTACAATGGATGGCTTGTCCATCTGCATATGTAATAAAGAGAACCAGAGTTACAAACATGTTTTAGAGTTAAAACTAGTTTTTCATCAATGCTTGATCAGCAACAGAACCGAGATCACCTTACTGACATTAGGAACCAGTGCCCGTAAAGACATGAGCAACTCGTTCACTTTTCTTCTTCGCTTGCGCTCTGCTGCCAAGTTTCTCGACTCCCAAAATACCTCAGGAGGGCTTGCTTGGCCTCCCTGAACAACAATATTAGTCACTTTATCAGCGCAGCCGGAAGAATATTGCCCTTCATTTTGGCCGAATGTAATCAGCATGGGCGAACATTTTCTTTCGTTCACTTTTCTTTTTCGCTTGTGCTCTGCTGCCAAGTTTCTCGACTCCCAAAACACCTCAGAAGGGCTTGCTTGGCCTCCCTGACCAACAATATTAGTCACTTTATCAGCGCAACCGGAAGAATATTGCCCTTCATTTTGGCGAAATGTAATCAGCATGGGAGAACATTTTCTTTTGTAATGCTTGGCAATATCTTTGAGTACAATATTGCACTGTGTACTTGAAGACTCCGGGTTTTCTACGTTCTTGTTCGGCGTATAAGTATGATCTGCAGTCGGAGCATAACTTTCATCTGAGGATAAGTGCTGTAAATTTCCATCTGGTAGACTAGTCCAACTATACGGCGACTGGGAACTACATTGACTAGATTTTAGGCTCCATCGATCTTCCGATTCCAGGATTGAATCCACATTTAATGTTGACCCTGAGCTTTCAGGCCCAGGAAATCCCAATCTTTCACTTGATTGCGTGAACAGTGAGTCCTCAAAATCGTCCAATCTGCAGGCACATTGTGATTACTTGGAAATTAATCAAAAGCAAATTATAATGTTGTCTTCAAACACATTCGGCAATGGCTCCATTCCAAACGTTTCGAGACTCACCCAAAAGTTTCCATTCCAAAGAGAGTATGGAATGCATCAATACTGCTTCTCGAAATGTCTGAAGCGCCCATTTCAAGATAGCTAGCAGTTTCCAGAAAACCACCCAGCGCAAATTTTACCTGAAAAGCCAAACAAAATGGTGAATATAATTTGTCAATACTTATCCCAAAAAACTTGCAGCCTCAATATGAACTTGCAGCTTAATACCACTTGCAACCACATTTCCTATTGCAAATTAAATTACGAAACGAAAACGTAAACCGAGACAATCAATTAACCTCCTAATCGACTCGATAAATCGATCTGAAACAAAGTGTACTGCAACGAACTTCAATTAATCAATCTCTGGATCTAAGGATTTATTTTCACCTCTATTATTGGAAGAAAAATTTACCTGAATTGCGGTGGGATTCGATTTCAGATCTGCTATCTAAGCCTCATTAGGGTTATGACAATATATAGAAAGAGAGTAGGCGAGCAAGGTTTAGTGCCGAGTCTGAACGGTCGTTATGGAAGAGGATTTTCATTTGCTATTGAATTATATTTTATTATTACAACGATTATCGCATTGTGTATATCCACGTGCACTGTAAACAAAATGAAGTGTAAAGATGAGATGCATTATATAATAATGCAATATAGATATAATATATTTAAATGTTTACTGCTTCGACAAAAAAAAACACGTGAATGATCAGATCGATGTTTCCCGGTTAATTCTTTAAATGGACCACACGTGACAAGTGGGCAAATCAAATACAAATCAATTCGCAGATTAGTTGTAACAGTATAAGAATTTTGCTGGTCTGGCCGAAACGAATAAGAAAGAAAATCTTATTAATAAGAGTGGAATCCTATTTAGTTGTTCGTTGTAGGATCCGAAGCGAGGCTCAACATGGACTTAATTTAAACTTAATGGATTAATAATCTCAACAGTGGATCTTTATCCATGTTCATATCTTATTACACACCGCCAAAATGAACATGTGCATGAAGCCATTTAACACGTCTTTTTTCAAAACTCCTTCCCCACCCCTCCTTCAAAAGCAACATCAAACTCAAAGATAGAGATGGGAAACCATGGCAAGATCTTAGTTGTTTTCAGAGTAGTCCAAAACTTTTAAAAGTTCTATCTTTAGAGAGTTTTAGAGAGTTTTTTTTGGTTTGTTTGATTTTGTTTGAAATTTGATGAGGGATGGTTAGATCTATAGATTTAAATGATTAAATTTATATAAACCAAGTACCAGTTTTTTAGCATACTGAATTTATTTATACATCTAAAAATGCAATTTATACAATAGAAAATAACTAATTTATCCAAATTTATTCAAGCCAAAAAACCTAAAATATAAAACATTTAACCAACTCTTATTTTTCACATGATGTCTTAACTACGTTCAAATCGAACTGTATGTCTAGTTCGTTCTAGTATAATTGTCTAATCTTTCCTCTTTTACCAAACTATTGTTGAAAATGCTTAAATTAAAAATTCCAAAATATTATCATATTTAACCATTTATTATATTAAGATCTATATAAAATCGTTGAAAATGCTTAAAATTAAAAATTCCAAAATACTATCATATTTAACTATTTATTATATTAAAATCTATATAAAATCTTGACATTTTAAATTCTAATTTTATAAATAATTGATAAATATAAATATGAAAATTCATTGTGAGGTAAAAAAATCAAAATACTTTTTATTAATTTGGAGAGACTTTGTATTAATGGTATTAATATGAGGATGTTTTATAGCTTCAATAATTATAAGATTTTTAATATGTAAAATAAATAATATACTTATAATAGTTAATAAGAAAGTAATAATAATAATTAAAATTCAAAATTTAAAACTTGAAATTCATATACTAGAGTTGATAGTTTATATATTTTTTAGTTCTATAAATAGATTTTAGTAAAACTTAGTAAATATTAGCTACTACATTATTATTATTAATTATTATTAATCAATATTAACTATTTAAAAGGTCTTATTAGATGAGAGAACATGTAATTATTTCATGAGATTAATCACTTTACATTAATTAACAAACTAAGCCTACTAACTAGAGAAGCTATGACTAGGCATTAACATGCCCCCTCTCCCCTTTCCTTCAAAACCAACATCTAAGTCAAATACGGAGATGGGGAATCTCTTAGTTGGTTCTCACATGATGTCTTCTAGCTGTATATCCTTTCATTGTATCGACTGTATAATACATTAACATAGACATGACTCATAATTTTCCACTATGACCTCCAACTACAACCAAATGAACTCTCGTTTTCTAGTTTTATTATAACCATCTAATCTTTATTGTTTTTCCTAACCATCGGCTTCAAGCAGGGAACATGAAAAACTCGTGGGTCTTAGAGTGGGTGGCTAGAGTCAATTTGTAGTCAACTTTGCCAATCCTTTTGAGACCTTGATAATGTCCATACAACTTGGGTGTGAATTTCTAGATAATGTTTTTGGGTACTTGATAAGGCCCATACAACTTGGGTATGACATTCTAGGTTCTCCTCTGCTTAAGGAAGGTCCGTATGCATGGTTGGCGATAAACAAACCCCAGGTGATCCACTTCAAAGTTGTGTTCTAATTGATAAGGGTCAATTTGTTGTTTCATTTTATTTTGATCCATGATTAGATTTTCTTTGGGTGTATGGAGGATGTACACATGTGTATACAAAACTCCATCTAACATTGACAACTTGGAGCTCTCAAGAAAGTAAGATGTAATTAATGGAGGTTTCTATCCATAATGATTCAAAATATGTCATGTGAGTAACCCAATGATATGTTGTATTGTACCAACATTCTACAAGGGGAAGCAATTCGACCCAATATTCATGTATCTTCAATGCAAAACAGCTCAAATAAATCTCCAAACACTTATTGACCACCTTTTTCTAACCATCACTTGGACGATAAATCAAGCTCACTTTCAATTGATTTCCTTGGATTTTGGACAATTCCTACTAGAAATTACTCAAGAAGGTAGGGACATAATCATTTATAATATTCATTCATAATTCAATTGTCCATGTCACTCAATTTGAAAATATTAACTAGAAAGACTTGTGTGGTTGTAGAGGCCTTAAATATATGTTGTAAGTCACAAAAATGGGCTTATTTGCAATGGTGGTCAACAAATACTATGATAACCAATTGTTTTTTTGAGATAGATAAGTTGTAATGAAATCCATAGAGGTGATATTGACCCAAACATGCTTAGGAATTGGTAAAGACTACAAGAAACCTATTTTCTTAACTAGTTATCCCTTATGTTATTGACATGTATCATATTCTTATATGAAAGTATGGATGCCATTCTTCATGCCTTCCCAAAAGGAAGAGTAATTAACCATTTCATAATTTCTCTAAAAGCCAAAGTGACTCATGGTGGGAGAGGAATATAACTTAGTTAACATGATTAGCTTAGGGGAAACTCGTACTAAAAAAATACATCCTCTATATGTCAAAGTGTCATTCTTCCATATGTAACTAGTAATTGAATTTGAATCTAATTGTATACTTTATATAAATTAACTAACATTATCATGAATGGACCATTCCTATTATCATGAATGGACCATTCCTATCATACTTCCAACATCCAATTTCGTTAAATGGTAAGGAGAAATAATAGATAGGCATCTCATTCTCTAAGATAACACATTGATGACCATCTTCTACCTTCTTATAGGAAATATTATAGTTGTATTACAACGCATATGTTACCAACCATTGTTTCTCTAAGGAGGAATAACATTTCTCAAGTACTTGAAATTACGATGGTCGAATAGTATTTGAAAACATCACCCATTCAAATCAGGCGTCCACGTCTCGATACCATTAAGAATGACTACTATTCATTTTTCATATGTGTACACTTTCCTAAGTTTGTGTCTCATAATTAATTATTCACGACTTCTAACTATGATGGTGCAATAGTATTTGAGAATATCACTCAATCAAACAAGTGTTACATGGAAGCATAGTTTCTGCTTAAAAGGTAATTTAAGTGAAAAATTAAAAGTTAATTTGTTGAGTTAATTAAAAGTAAATTAAAATTTAATTTATCAAGAACAACTTAATTTTTGTGACAATTATTTGGTGATACCATCTTGGATACAACCAGTAGAAATCAATGTGAAGAGAAAAAACTAAGAAAATGAAGATTGTACAATTAATGATATCTATCCTATAATATTAATATTAAATATAATATTCATTATTAATATGTGATAATGCTTTGTTAAATTTTATTCAATTAATTATACATTTTGCACCCAACAATTTTGTGATACACATTTTGCATAGCACTTCAGTCATTTGCAATTTGATCCCAGACCACTAGAACTTGTAAGCTTCACTATATCACAGTTCAGAATTTTCAGAAAAATGACTAATTAACAAGAAAGATAAAGATAGTATAAACAATTATTTAAATTTTATTCAATATCATTTTTAATGTTTTTAAATGTAAATTTAGAATTTTGATTTTTATTATTAATATTAATAAATAAACTATAAAGTAAAATTAATCATTCTTGACACTAGAGTTAATATGGATATATACTTGTATATACTATTTAATATTAATATTAATAAATAAACTATAAAGTAAAATTAATAATATCTATCATATAATATTAATATTAAATATAGTATTTATTATTAATATGTGATAATGTTTTGTTAAATTTTATTCAATATTATTTTTAATATTTTTAAATGTAAAATTGGAATTTTGATTTTGTTTATGATAATAAAGGCTTGTACCTAGAAATTGATCCTACTTTACTCTAGAGTTAAAATGGATATATAGTTGTATATACTATTTTATATTAATATTAATAAATAAACTATAAAGTAAAACTAATGATATCTATCATATAATATTAATATTAAATATAGTATTCGTGTTTTGTGATATACATCTTGCACCCAACACTTCAATCATATACATTTTTGCATCCAACAATTCCGAACTAGTGGCTTGGCGGATTAGTGGGTTCACATTTATAGTCATGATTATGTATCACTAGATTTAGTAATTTACAGAATATTATAACATTGTACCAAGATTTATAGTAATTTATATAATGTTCTAACACTTTTTACTTAAAAAATAGTATAAACAATTATTTAAATTTTATTCAATATTATTTTTAATGTTTTAAAATGTAAATTTAGAATTTTGGAATTTTGATTTTGTTTATGATCATAAACGTTTATACTTAGAAATTGTTAAAATAGATATATATACTTGTATATATTATTTTATATTAATATTAATAAATAAACTATAAAGTAAATTAATAATATCTATCCTATAATATTTATATTAAATATAATATTCGTTATCACTATGTGATAATGTTTTGTTAAATTTTATTCAATTAATTATTTATATTTATTTTTATTTTTCATTTTTGATGTCGATCTTGTTTCATGATATACATTTTTCACCCAACAACTTCGTCATATACATTTTGCACCCAACAATTCTGGACTAGTGGGTTGGTGGACTAGCGGGTTCACATTTATAGTCATGCTTATGTATCACTAGTCCTACCAACAACAATATGACATTTAGTAATTTATAGAATATTATAACATTGTACCGACATTTATAGTAATTTATATAATTCTATAACACTTTTTACTTAAAAAAATAGTAAAAACAATCATTTAAATTTTATTCAATATTATTTTTAATGTTTTTAAATGTAAATTTGGAATTTTGAAATTTTGTTTATGAATTAAATGTTTGTACCTAGAAATTAATTCTTCTAGACTCTATAGTTAAAATGGATACATACTTGTATATATATTAATATTAAATATCCTATTCATTATTAATACGTGATAATGTTTTGTTAAATTTTAATCAATTACTTATTCATATTTATATTTATATTTATTTTCATTTTTCATTTTTATTAGTATTTTTCATTTTTCACTTTCCTCATACACATTTTGCACCCAACAATTCCGTACGGGTTCACATTTACATTTATATTCATGTTTATGTATCACTAATCCGAACTACAACAACATGAGATTTAGTAATTTATAAATATTATAACATTGTATCAAGATTTATAGTAATTTATATTATGCTATAACACTTTTTACTTAAAGAATAATATAAACAATTATTTAAATTTTATTCAATATTATTTTTAATGTTTTAAAATGTAAATTTGGAATTTTGAAATTTTGATGTTGTTTATAATAATAAAGGTTTGTACCTAGAAATTGTTAAAATAGATATATACTTATATATATTATTTTATATTAATATCAATAAATAAACTATAAAGTAAATTAATTATATCTATTCTATAATATTAATATCAAATATAATATTCATTATTAATATGTGATAATGTTTTCTTATATTTTATTCAATTAATTATTCATATTTATTTTTATTTTTCATTTTTCATGTCGTGAGTGTTCTGTGATATACATTTTGCACCCAATAGTTCGGTCATATACAGTTCGGTTAGCAAACTAGTGGGTTAACATTTATAGTCATGCTTATGTATCACTAACGGAACATGAAATTTAAAAACATTATAGAATATTATAACATTGTACCAAAATTTAAAAACAATTATTTAAATTTTATTCAATATAGGTATAAAAATATAGTAGAATAAAATAGATGTACCAAGATTTAAAAAACAATTATTTAAATTTTATTCAATTTAAGTATAAAAATATAAATATAGTAGAATAAAATAGATGTACCAAAATTTAAAAAAAATTATTTAAATTTTATTCAATATAGGTATAAAAATATAGTAGAGTAAAATAGATGTATCAAGATTTATGGTCATGCCATGAGATTTAGTAATTTGTAGAATATTATAACATTGTACCATGATTTATAGTAATTTTTATAGTGTTGTAACTCTTTTTACTTCAAAAATAATATAAACAATTATTTAAATTTAATTCAATATTATTTTTAATGTTTTTAAATCTAAATTTGAAATTTTGGAATTTTGATTTTGTTTATGAAAATAAAGGTTTATACCTAAAAATTGTTAAAATGGATATATACTTGTATATACCATTTTATATTAATATTAATAAATAAACTATAAAGTAAAATTAATTATATCTATTCTATAATATTAATATACATTTTACACCCAACACTTTTGTCATATACATTTTGCACGCAACCTCGTATTGGCGGACTAGAGGGTTCACATTTATAGTCATGCTTATGTATCACGAGCCTTCAACCATATACATTTTTCACCCAACAATTGAACTCGTTGGTTGGCAGACTCGCGGGTTTACATTTATAGTCATGAGATTTAGTAATTTATAGAATATTATAACATTGTACCAAGATTTAAATTAATTTCTATAATAGTAAAAACTATTATTTAAATTTTATTCAATATTATTTTTAATGTTTTTAAATGTAAATTTGTATTTTTGGAACTTTGATTTTGTTTATGATATAAAGGTTTGTACCTAGAGCTTGTTTCTTCTTGAATCTAGAGTTAAAATGGATATATACTTGTATATACTATTTTATATTAATGTTAATAAATAAACTTTAAAGTAAAATCAATGATATTTATCGTATAATATTAATATTAAATATTGTACTTATTATTAATATGTGATAATGTTCTGTTAAATTTTAATCAATTAATTATTCATATTTTTTTTTATTTTTCATTGTTTATGTCTAGCTTCTTCCATGATATACATCTTCCACCCAACACTTTAGTCATATACATTTTGCACCCAACAATTCCGGACTGGGGTTCACATTTATAATCATTCTTATGTATCACTAGTCCGACCCACACCAACATCATGAGATTTAGTAATTTATAGAATATTATAACATTGTAACAAGATTTATAGTAATTTATATCATGCTATAACACTTTTTATTTAAAAAATAGTATAAACAATTATTTAAATTTTATTGAATATTATTTTTAATGTTTTTAAATATAAATTTGAAATTTTGAAATTTTGATTATGTTTATGATAATAAAGGTTTCTACCTAGAATTTTATCCTTCTTGACTCTATAGTTAAAATGGATATATACTTGTATATACTATTTTATATTAATATTAGTAAATAAACTATAAAGTAAATTAATGATATATATTCTGTAATATTAAGATTAAATATCGTATTCATTATTAATATGAAAAATGTTTTATTCAATTTTATTCAATTAATTATTCATATTTATTTTTATTTTTCATGTCGAGTTTGTTTTGTTATATACATCTTGCACCCAATATTTTCTTCATATACATTTTGCAGCCAACAATTTTGGATTCATGGTGGGAGTAGTGAGTTCACATTTATAGTCATGTTTATGTATCACTAGTCCGATCAACAAGAACATGATATTTAGTAATTTATATAATATTATAACAATGTACCAAGATTTATAGTAATTTATATAATGTTATAACATTTTTTATTTAAAGAATAGTACAAACAATTATTTAAATTTTATTCAGTATTATTTTTAATGTTTTTGGAGCCAACAATTCCGTCATATACTTATAAAAATATAACAGAATAAAATAGATGTGTCATATCTGTAACTTTCTTAAAATGGATATATACTTGTATACAATATTTTATATTAATATTTGTTTTTTGTACGTTAGTTTTTGTATTGGATCGTGAAAAAAGTTACAGATGAAAAAAAAATCCTTAGCATACGTGGCAGCGATGCCCTTATGGGAAACCACTGTTTCCCTTAGTACTAGAAAAATGATGTTTCTTAGTCATACTGGGAAGTGGTTCCCTTTCGGGAAACCACTGCTCTCGATTCTTCAAAAAATAAGGTGTTCTATGTCGATGTCATGCAGGGAAAATACTATTGTCTAGAAATATAAAAGATAAGATTAAAATTCAGGCAGCCTTCCCTGGCTGCCTATGAACAAAGTTCGACATAAACATGGAAACAGATGAAAATTGGAAACCTGGACCAAGTCTAGGCCCAATGTAGACACATCACACTTGTGACTTGCCCTTGTGGCGGTCTGCCATTGCTTGTTGGAGGTCTTGGAGGAAGGCCATCAAATTGTCAACCCAGCTCCAGGGATCGACATCTCTATTTTGCATTATGAACATGATTGTCTTAAGCTCCCTCAGGTCCCGTTTGATGTCGCTTGGGTCACTTTGAAGGTTTCTCAGGGTGTCCATTTCCTTGATTGTCTTAAGCTCCCTCAGGTCCCGTTTGAAGTCGCTCAGGCCCCTTCAAAGAATGATCATGGAATCCAAGTCTTGTGCGTAATGCCTATGACCACAATTTGGATAAGCCGACGAGTTTGAGGTGGAGGGAGAGGGAGGGGAGGGGAGAGGTCGGGAGGGGAGGGACAACCAGGAGAGAGGGAGGGAGGTGCATAGCCCAACGAATTACCAAATAGGTCGAACCACTCGACCCGGTGAGTCAGAGGGGTCTGAGTAGGGAGAGAGCCCAAGAGGGTGGGGTCACCAAATGAGGGGTTGAGTGGGGATGGGTGCTTTGATTGGGGATAGGACGAGGGGATGTTTAGGAGGAGGAGGAAGGTGAGTTAGCCCTTCCTCAAGGCCCAAGTCGGGAAATAAATTCACCTCAGGTGGATGGTTGTGAATGGACATGTCAGCTGGAGAAATGGCTGGGGGAAGATCTGCCTCGGAAGGATTGTCGGGGGTGGGCGTTTTTCTTCCCTTGGCCTCATACCGGGTGATGACCTATTTCGCCTTGCCTCTGAGGTGAGGCATGCCCAATGCCAGAGTCGGTCTTGGGGAGGAGTTGAGGCCCGAGCTTGTAGAGATGGGAGCCCAAGGTAGGCTGGGCCAAATGGGAGGAAAATTGTGCCCAGAGAGATTGGGAGCAGAGAATAAGGTTTGCACCAGAGAGTGAACAGGGAAATGAGAAAGTGAGCCAAGAAAAACCCCACACAGTGCGATGAAGTCACATGTGTTCCAGAGCATCTAGCCTATGTGATTGCAGGTGCGTGTCGGAGGAGTGAAGGGTGGTGGCGGTGTGCTAACATTCATGAGGTCACGAAGAGGGTGGGATGGGACTGGATGGGTGCCAGGTGGCTGGCCTCCCATCGAGGTGGTCTCCCCATGTTCTGCTTGTCTGCTGGGAATAAAAACACCCCATCCGTGGGCCAATCCTTGGTTCTTGTTATGTTTCCGCAATAAATAACTATGGGATGGGAGGGATTCAACGTGGGGGAGAACGTGAATACACCCTCCTCCGGCTTGACCTCGATATTTTCCAATAGGTCGACCACTTGATTCATCGTTCTCCGAACATGGGAGGGGTACATTACCCATTGTGGTTGGAGAGTGGATTTTATTTTGATAATCCCATTCATGAGTCTCTATATTCGAGAAATTTTCTCCAGGTCATCCCCATTAAGGAGATGGGATAGGAAATTGATGAAAATTTGTGAGTCCCCCTCAGATATGATAGGAAATATCTTTTGTTATGTGGCCTCTTGTAGGCCACAGAGGAGTCCCCAGAATTTAGCAGCATTGTTAGTGTTGTGCCCAAGGTTTCCTACTGTAATGTGGAGGATTTCCCCTTTGTTATTGTGAATGACAACCCCGTATTCTGCAGGTCCTGGATTTACTCTTGAGGCCCCATCAAAGTTTAGTTTGTGACACCCTGTGAATGGAGCTTCCCAGTGGGTGGGGCTATGCTTACATTGGACAACAGTGGAGATATTGGGGTGGAGGTTGAGCTTCCAGGCATTAAGGATGAGACTCTCATTATGGGGGAAGTTTAGATATTGAGTCGTCAAGGGGTGTAGGGAGATGGTTTCATTGAGATTGGAGTGGATTGTGGTCCATAGTTCTTGCCAGGTCCTCGTGACTTCTTGAAATATTCTTCTATTCCTTTCTTTCCATGTTTGCCAGATAATGAAACCTGGTAGCAGCTGCCATATTTTTTTGAGGATTCAGTATTGGGAATCCGTGCTTCTCCAACCTTCAAGTGTTTCTCAGAGTCCTGTGCGATCCCTATCTGTGGTTCTCATTATCCAAGCGTTGTGGTCCTGAATGCTCGATCTATAGGTGCACAATATTAGGAGATGATTTTGAGTCTCCTCTTCTGAACCACATAGCTGGCACCTGGAAGGGATGATGAAGCCCCTTTTCCTCAGGTTGTCCCAGGTAAGAATGTTATTGTGCACAACAAGCCACAGGAAGGTGTTGATTTTCGGCTAGTATTTTATTTCCCATATTTTTCTCTAAATCTCTTCCCGTTGTAAGGAGTTGTGGCCTGCTCTTAGAAGGTACGCTTCTTGGATGTTGAAGGTGCATGTGGTGGAGTGTCCCCATCCGAGGAGGTCATTTCCATGCTGACTAAGAATTTTCTGCAAGTTGAGGTGTTCCTCGAGAGTTTGGAGGTTGAGATCAGTGGGGATGTTCAGGTTCTCATGTGAATTCTTCCAGCTGTGCTAGATTTCCCTTGGGATATCTAGGGTTGAGTAATCCTTCACTTTGGTGAGTCGAGCTTCCGTGTTGAAGGGAATGAAGGCGCTGAGACTCAGATCAATATTTAGGCTTGGGATTTGTTTCCATGAATCGCTCCAAAAAAGTGTTGAAGACCCACTTTGCAATTCCCAGAATGAGTGGTCTGTGATGAGTCCCCGATTGTTTCTCACTGCATTCCAGATGACTGAGCGTAGACACTGACCACTCCATTTGATGAGCTCTTTTTCAGGGAAGGTGGGGGTGTATTTTTTCCTCTAGAGACGTTCCAAAAGGTCTTGGGGTCTCTTTAACCATCGCCACCAAATATTTTCACTGAGGACTTTGCTGAGAATGGCTGGGTTTTTCAGGTGAAGGCCTTCTAAGATATTTGGTTTGCATACTTTTTTACATCTTACCAAGGTAAATTTCCTCCCCACTTTGGTACCCTGCCAGAGAAAATTTCTTTGTATGTTTCTTAGAGTGCTGAGAATGCAATTTGGGGTCGCTAAGGCAGAAAAAGTGTATACCAAGAGGGCTTGTAGGACTTATTTAAGAAGGATGACGCACCCAAATAGATTGAGGGAACGAAAGGTCCAGGAGGAGAGTTTCTTACGAAAGTTGGAAACAAGGGTGTCCCAGGAAACATTTCTTAGTGGATTATCAATGAGGGGGATTTCCAGATAAACATAAGGGAGGGTACTATGGGTGAAGCCCAAGATTTAGGTAAGGTGGTTTTGGATCTCAGGAGGTGCATTGAAGAAGAAAAATTGGGATTTGTTCATGCTCATCTCCATACCCGAGGCTTCGCAAAAGAGGTTGATGATGGATCTAAAACACAAATCTTCTTTGGTGGTAGAAAGTCCCATGAGAAGAATGTCATCCACAAATTTACTATGGGATATAGGGGGGGAGATTCCATGGGGAGTGAGGCCAGAGAGATATTTATCAGTGATGGTCGCCTTGATAGTACAACTCAGTCCTTCTTCCATAAGGATGAAAAGGAAGGGTGAGAGTGGGTCACCATGACTTATTCTTCGTGAGGGGGAGAAAGGTTTCGTCAGAGCACCATTGATGAGAATGGAGAATAGGGCTAAGGAAGTAAGATTGACAATCCAGGAGACCCATATAGGATCAAAGGAAAAGGAAAGTATGTTTGATATCAAATAGCTCCAACTTAACTTATCAAAGGCATTAGAGAGATCTAGTTTTAGGAGCATACCTTGAGTTTTCATTGAGTGTAGCGAGTGAATGATTTCGTGGGCCAGGATGACGCTATTTAAGATTTTTATGCCTTCCACATAACCAGACTGTTCTGAAGAGATAAGGAATGGAAGGATAGGTTTGAGGCGAGTTGCAATGATTTTCGTTAGGAGTTTGTAGATGACGTTGCAAAGGAAGATATGCCAGAAGTGCCACGAGGAGGTGTTGTTGGTTTCTTTAGGTATGAGGGTGATAAAGGTCACATTGTGGGCCTGAAGAACTTACTCGGAGTGTCTAGAGTCTTCGATGATTTCCCAAACATCTTCTTGAATGATGTTCCAACAGTATTGAAAGAAGTCTGAGGTGAAACCATTCGGTCCTGGAGCCTTTCCCAATGAGGTATCCTTGAGATATTGGTGGACCTCATACTGAGTGATCGTTCTCATGACTACCTCATTCTTCTCTTTGGTGACCTCCTTATGAATGTTTCTGATAATTGCATCGATGGATTTCTTTCTGTCGATTGGGGGTTCTACTAGAAGATTTTTGTAGTAGGAAAGAAACTCTTTTTCTATGTCTGCGTGTTGTTGAATTTCAATCCCTTGTTCTGAGACTAGATGGGTGATGTGATTAGTGTGTCATCGTTGAAGAATGGATTTGTGGAAGAATTTGGTGTCCCCCCCCCCTTCTTTTATCCATTGGATGCAGAATTTTTGTCGCCAGAGTATCTCCTCCCGCATCCTTCTTTCTACGATCTGGTTGCTTAGTATAAGTTCCTTCTCCTTTAGGGAGTGTGTCAGTCCTTAAGAGAGAATCTGCTATTGGAGAGTTTGCATTTGTTGATTGAGACTTACCTAGGCTTGCAAGATGTTGCCAAAGTTGGACTTGTTCCAAGATTAGAGTTGAGGATTGAGGTTTTTGAGCCTCTGTTGAAATCTGTACATCAGGGTTCTTGTTTGAGTGGCCACCTCTTCCCACCGTTGTTGAATGTTTGTTTGGAGGTATGGGTGTGTTAACCATAATTTTTCAAAGCAGACGGGTTTTTTTCTTGGGGTGCCATCAATTTTCAGAGTCAGTAGTATTGGTGTGACATCCCCCAAAAATAAATATTTATATTTTGTGTGATGGAAATTTATTTCCATTTTTGGCAAATTCGAATCTGGAAAATTTTTCCATTTATGGAAATTTTGAATTTTGAATTTAATAATTGTATTTAATTATTGTGACTGTTGGACAGAGATCTGTTTGGACTCAACTAACTATTTGACTATGACACTTGTATCACAACATAATGTTTATATTAACCGCAGGAGGACAAATGGAACAACCATGTTAAAAATCAGCTGACCATGACTCCATGAGTGGGGAACAAGTTGGAACTGCCTCTGGGCTGATGATTACAAGTGGAAAATTAGAGATTTTTCCACTGGCAACCCCTAAAAATCAGGGATTAAGGAAGCTGCGAAAATCCCCAAAGGAGGGAAAAAGACCTGGGAAAAAATTGATAAAGAGCATATGTGAGGAGGCAGGACGCTGCCAAGTATGCGGAGGAAAGATTTGTGAATCTCTCTTCTTGTTATGAAAACTGCGGATTGAGTGTGAGGAAAGAGGAGCTTGATGAAATAGACATGTCTTGTTGTTATGAAAACTGTTGAGTAAGTGTAAGGCAAGTGGATAACTGTTGGAATTGAAGGACATTGTTGAGGAGGATTTTTCCAAGTTCGCCCTCATGGATTCATGGTCAAGCTAGGGGGTGAATCGGGAAAGTAGATTTGGATGCCCTATTCTATGGTTGGGAGGAACATGGTTGTTCCCTTTGTCTTCCCGTTGATTGGATTCAGATATGTTAATTTCCCCCTCTCTATTATGAATGGCTATGTCTTTTGATGTTATGTATCTATTGAATTTGAACTGGAATAAGTTACATTCTCTGTCTCTATGACCTTGTTTTTTCCATCTGGTATATTGTACCTGATTAAGTCAGATCGGTAACGATTTCTTCCCACTTTCTATTCAAATGTTATATCCGATGTTATGTATCTAACAATATGCAAACATTATACTAGATGCGTATAGAATGAAAAAATTCGGGAGTTAAAGAATTTTTGGAAACCCCTTTTTTCTTTTTTTTTTCGGATGCTAAAACAATCTTGAGAATCAATGCCTTTCGAAGGATTTTTGCTTTCCTTGTTTCTTTTCGTTCGAGAATGGGCTACCCCTTTCCTTAGTCGAAGTCTATGACGAATTTAGATATTTCCTTTACAGAAAACTTTTATCCTTATGTACCCTTCTGTGCGTGTAAAATTCTTAAGTCTTTATGCTTTCGAAATTCAGGAATGGTTGTGTGCTGTTGTTTGGAATTTGAAAACCCCAAACCTCGAATCCCAAAATCCTAAAGTGTTGGTCCCACACTCTTTCACCTTTCAGAATTCGGGAATTGTTGTGTTTCTTGTTTGGCATTTGAAACCCTGAAACCCCAAATCCCGAAATCCTGAAGTGTTGGTCCCACACCCTTTCACCTTTCAAAATTCGTGAATTGTTATGTGTTGTTGTTTGGCATTTGAAACCCCGAAACCCTGAATCTCAAAATCTTGAAGTGTTGGTCCCACACCCTTTCACCTTTTTGAATTCGGGAATTGTTGTGCGTTGTTGTTTGGCATTTGAAACCCCAAAACCCCAAAACCTTGAATCCCGAAATCTCGATCCCACACCCTTTCACCTTTCGGAATTCAGGAATTGTTGTGCGTTGTTGTTTGGCATTTGAGACCATGAAACCCAAAATCCCTAAATCCCAAAGTGTTGGTCCCACATCCTTTCACATTTTTGAAATTTGGAAGTGGTGGTGTGTTGTTGTTTGGTTTTTTGAAATCCCAAAATCCCGAACCTCGAAATCCTAAAATGTTAGTTCCTTTATTTTTCACAATTGGGGAATCATTGTATGTTAGATGTTTGGCTATGAAAACCGTTAAACCCTGAACCCCGAAATCCCGAAATGTGGGTCTCACCTTTCCTTTTCGCTTTTCGAAAGTTTGTTTATGTTGTTGTTTGGGGCACTTGAACTCACGAAGTTCCAAACCCCTAAACCCCGAAGTGCTAGTCCGACCTTCTCTCTTTTCACATTTCAAACGTTTGTTACATGAGAGGTTGGGGCACTTGAACTCGCAAAGTCCCGAACACCAAAACTCCGAAGTGTTGATCCCACTTACCTTTTTCGCAATTTCGGGAGTTGTGGTGTGTGGATGTTGGAATTTGTACTCGCGAAATCCCAAACCTCAAAATCCCGATATGCTGGTCACCTTTCACAATTTCAAAAGTTTGTATATGTTGTGGTTTGTGTACTTGAGTTCACAAAGTCCCGAACCCTGAAACCCTGATGGGCAGGTCCCACTTTCCTTTTTCATCTTTCAAAGGTTGTGGTATGTTAATGTTTGACACTTCCAAATGTGAAATCCCGAACCCCAAAATCCCAAAGTACAGGGTCCACAGTCTTTCTGCATTTCACGTTTTTGGAAACTGGCATGGCCCCTTTGTTTCATTTTGTGTTCGGCATTTATAATCATCGAGAACCGATTGACCTCTATTATGTTTCACAAACTGTAAGAACCTAGAAGAAAACTTATTGTTATGGGAACAACTCTAATAATGTAATGAATGGACTGGTAAAAGAACATTGGAGAGTCTTCATCCCAGATAAAGGTATGGAAGTAACAGACTGTATTACAAGTCAACTGTATTG
>SNQJ01S0023999.1:180421-194510 GCA_010110895.2 Picea sitchensis
TTGAAAAGCATTAAGATAAGATTTCCAAGATCACCATACTTTTGTTGAGTTAAGAGGTTAGGAAGGTTGGTAGTGTGATCAATATTTTGAAAATGAGATCTAATATGGGTATAGGCTGGATAATCTAAGAGAAAGTGATTTTCATATTCAACCTTCTTAGTATCACAAAGGTGACACACTCTTTCATCCCATGGAATTTTAGGAAGACCACTTTCATTATTGATATGTGCTAATGTTTTGTTAAATTTTATTGAATTAAGTATTCATATTTATTTTTATTTTTCATTTTATTCCATGACATACATCTTGCACCCAACACTTTCATCATATACATTTTGCAAACAAAAATTACTGACGACGGGTTGGAAGACTAATGGGTTAACATTTATAGTCATGCATATGTATCACTAGTGATAGCAACATGAGATTTAATAATTTATAGAATATTTTAACACTGTACCAAGATTTATAGTTATTTATGTAATGTGTGTGTTCCGTGATATACATCTTTCACCCAACACTTCCCTCATATACATTTTTCACTTTTGCACCCAAAAATTATGGACTATCACACTTTCCTCATATACATTTTGCACTTTTTCACCCAACAATTCTGGACTATCTGGTTGGCGGACTCGTGTGGTCCCTCATATACATTTTTCACTTTTGCACCCAACAATTCTGGACTATCTGCCGATAGCTACATGAGATTTAGAATATTATAACATTGTTTAAATTATTTAAACAATGTAGTATTATAGCTACTTAAGTAATAATATAAACAATTATTTAAATTTTATTCAATATTATTTGTAATGGTTTTAAATGTAAATTTGGAATTTTGGAATTTTGATTTTGTTTATGATAATAAAGGTTTGTACCTAGAAATTGATTCTCTAGAGTTAAAATGAATATATACTTGTATATACTATTTTATATTGATATTAATAAATAAACTATAAATTAAAATTAATGACATCTATACTATAATATTAATATTAAATATTGTATTCATTATTAATATCTGATAATGTTTTGTTAAATTTTATTCAATTAAGTATTCATATTTATTTTTACTTTTCATTTTTCATGTCCTTATTGTTAGTTATATACATTTTGCACCCAACACTTCTGTCATATACATTTTTCACCGAACAATTCATGACTAGCTGGTTCACATTTATATTCATATTTGTGTATCACCAGTCTGGGTTCACATTTATAGTCATGCTTATGTATCATTAGTGCAGGGAACAACAACATGCGATTTAGTAATTTATAGAATATTATAACATTGTACCGAGTTTTATAGTTATTTATATAATGCTATAACACTTTTTACTTAAAAATAGTATGAACAATTATTTAAATTTTATTCAATATTATTTTTAATGTTTTTAAATGTAAATTTGGAATTTTGGAATTTTGATTTTGTTTATGATAATAAAGGTTTGTACCTAGAAATTGATCCTAGTTGACTCTAGAGTTAAAATGGATATATACTTGTCTATACTATTTTATATTAATATTAATAAATAAACTATAAAGTAAAATTAGTGATATCTATCCCATAATATTAATATTATATATCGTATTCATTATTAATATGTAATAATGTTTTGATAAAATGAGTATGTATCGCTAGTTCGACCGATGACAACATGAGATTTAGTAATTTATAGAATATTATAACATTGTACCAAGATATATACTAATTTATATAATGCTATAACACTTTTTACTTACAGAATAGTATAAACAATTATTTAAATTTTATTCAATATAATTTTTAATGTTTTTAAATGTAAATTTGGAATTTTGGAATTTTGATTTTGTTTATTATAATAAAGGTTTGTACCTAAAAATTGATCCTCTAGAGTTAAAATGGATATATATTTGTTTATACTATTTTATATTAATATTAATAAATAAACTATAAAATAAAATTAATGATATATATACTATAATATTAATATTAAATATTGTATTCATTATTAATATCTGATAATGTTTTGTTAAATTTTATTCAATTAAGTATTCATTTTTATTTTTACTTTTCATTTTTCATGTCATGCTTGTTCCATGATATACATATTGCACCGAACACTTCCATCATATACATTTTGGACAAACTAATTCCGGAGTCGCGAGTTCACATTTATAGTCATGCTTATGTATCACTAGTCCAACCGACAACAACATAAGATTTAGTAATTTATAGAATATTATAGAATTGTACCAAGATTTATAGTAATTTATATAATGCTATCCCATACCCTTTTTGGCATATATATTGATATGTTAGAAGAACTCTTGGAAAAAGAAGGGTGTGTCGGCCCTACTCTGACTAGTATAGTCATCAATCTTCTTCTTTATGCCGATGATATCATTCTTGTCAAAAGGAGTCCCCATGATCTTGAAAACCAACCAACAATCCTCAAGGTTTTTTGCTCCAATATGGGTATGACTGTTAATACTGATAAGACTAAGGTCATGATTATTAAATCCAATAAGATCCTTTATGATACCTTTGTATATGACAAAAATAACTTGGAGGAAGTTACTTCATACAAATATCTTGGAATTGATATTAACCACAAGCTCAATTGTAATTATAACATTGAGAAAAGGATTATTCGAGGAAAGAAAGCTTATTATGGGCTTGAAAACAATTGTAAATCTTCTGATCTTTGGAGTTGAGATAAGAAGAAACTCCTCTTTGAGACTCTTGTTACACTTTTATTCTTTATGGATGTGAAGTCTGGGGTTGTAGTATCTCTCGTGAATCCTACAAAAATATATAGAAAATAAAAAAGAATTTTATAACCTATAATATAAAAATTAAAGGAAATACGCTATATCCCATCCTCCTCTTAGAAACAAGCCTCTCCCCCATTGATAGCATGGCTATGACTAGATACCTAATGTATAAGAACAATTTAAACAACATGGAAGATGAAAGGATACCTAAAAATGCTTCAAAATCAAGTCATAACCACCATCGACTCAAGCGAGGATGGCATAAAGACATCCGGTCTTGGATAAACTATTGGGGAATCATGGAATAAACCATTTTGGAGAATAAAGATACTATTAAAAAATACATCAGATCAAAATTTAAGGAAAAATTGTGGTGTGATAAAGAGTCAGAGGAAAAAAGAAAATTAAGGTATTATAAAGATGTAATCATCCCTAATCTATAATATCAAAATTATCTATCTACTTTTTCAAGTGTAAAGAAAAAAAATAAGCATTGCTAAGATAAGAACAAATTCTCACGAACTCCATTGTGAAACTTGGTGTTGGTCAATTCCTAAAACGCCATGGGATGAAAGAGTGTGTCACCTTTGTGAAACTAAGAAGGTTGAAGATAAAAATCACTTTCTCTTAGATTGTCTAGCCTATACCCATATTAGATCTCATTTTCAAAATATTTATCACACTACCGACCTTCCTAACCTCTTAACTCAACAAACGTATGGCGATCTTGGAAAGTTTCTCTTAATGTTTTTCGAGCACAAAAACAAAATTCTAAAAAATCACAAGTAATCACTTACCATCTTAAGGTATGATAGACCAATTCGGACTTTGAGGACATTAATCATCATCATCATCATCATAAACAATTATTTAAATTTTATTCAGTATTATTTTTAATGTTTTTAAATGTAAATTTGGAATTTTTAAATGTAAATTTGGAATTTTGAAATTTTGATTTTGTTTATGATAATAAAGGTTTATACCTAGAAATTGATCACTCTTGACCTTAGAGTTAAAATGGTATATACTTGTATATACTATTTAATATTAATATTAATAAATAAACTATGAAACAAAATTAATGATCTATATCTTATAATATCGTATTCATTATTGATATGTGATAATGTTTTGTTAAATTTTAATCAATTAACTATTCACATTTATTTTTATTTTTCTTTTTTCATATCTGGTCGGTTCCGTGATCTACATATTGCACAGAACACTTCTGTCATATACACTTTTGCAACCGAAAATTCTAGACTCGCGGGTTGGTTGACTCGTGGGTTCACATTTATAGTCATGCTTATGTATGGTGAGTCCCACTGACTGCAACATGAGATTTAGTAATTTATAAAATATTATAACATTTTACCAAGATTTATAGTAATTTATATAATGCTATAACACTTTTTATTTAAAGAGTAGTATAAACAATTATTTAAATTTTAGTTAATATTCTTTTTAATGTTTTTAAATGTAAATTTGGAGTTTTGGAATTTTGATTTTGTTTATGATAATAAAAATTTGTATCTAGAAATTGATGGTTCTTGACTCTAGAGTTAAAATGGATATATACTTGTATATACTATTTTATATTAATATTAATAAATAAACTAGAAATTAAAATTAATGATATCTATACTATAATATTAATATTAAATATCTTATTAATTATTAATAATCCGTGTAAGAGGTCTCTTTACTTAATTTAAGTACTTAATAATAATAATAATAATAAAATAATAACAATGTTACAACAAACATAAAAATATTTAAAATTAACAAAATTTAGGATAAATTTAGCTAAAAATGCTAAGACAAATATTCAAACTAATGCTAGCATTAATCCACTTTTGAGCAATGCATAATAAAATATATGACTCAAAAAGACCGTATCTGATCAAAAACTTTGGAGATGCTAATATAAAAAACATTGGGAATAACAAAGCCGACAATAAGACCTCCAATCTTTTATTCAATAAGATCATGACATATATGGTATTTTTTATTATATAAAAATCAATGTTTTTAGTTCCTTAGTTCCAACAATATATATTATGCAAATATTTGTGGTCAAAGAATAAACTAATATGAATTCATCGAATTATGGATTACTATAGTCCCTCGACGCCTTCTGCAAGGACTAATAAGCCGTCCATGTCTCGATAACATTAAGAATGACTATTATTCATTTTTCATATGTACACTTTCCTAAGTTTGTGTCCCATAATTAATTATTCACGAGTGATATTGGGTGACATTTGAATGCATTAATACTACCCTAAGACCTTTACTCAAGAAGATCACATTTCGAAATGAAGGGTTTATTGAAATCCAAAATTGGTATTGTTGGAATGGTACACTTAGCCTCGTTCCAATCCTTAAATGTGTTCTCCATCGTTGCATCATTCCATATGAAGTCTGTTTTTTTAGGAATTTTTTAAGGGGGTTACTATATGGCCACAATGCTACATAATAAAATTATTGTAGTGATTGAGGCTAAGGAAACCTCGTATCCCTTTCAAAGTCTTGGGGAGTGTCCAATTTGGTATTGCCTCAATTTTTTAAGGATCAAATTATGCCTCTTCAATGCTAACAATGTGACCAAAGCATTCTTTTTTGAAAGAAAAAGAATCACAATTGAAGCATTTTAGAATAATTATAAAATTCTTTAAGATTTAGGATGTAATGTCAACATATGCCTTCGAGGTTTTGTTGTAGATTAGGATGCTATCAAAAAATAGCAACATAAATTTGTGGAGGAAAGGAAAAAAAAGAGTGTTCATGAGTATCTCGAGGTTTTGTTGTAGATTAGGATGCTATAAAAAAATATCAATATAAATTTGAAAAAATAGCAACATAAATTTGTGGAGGAAAGGAAAAAAAAGAGTGTTCATGAGTATCTCGAGGTTTTGTTGTAGATTAGGATGCTATCAAAAAATACCAACATAAATTTGTGGAGGAAAGGAAAAAAGAGAGTCTTCATGAGTATCTAAAGAATGGAGGTAAAAGATCATCAAAAACTCATAATAACCCTGAAATTTGGTCCAAAAATATCATCAAAACTCATAATAACTCCTCAAATTTGGTCCAAAATGGACCTCCTAAGAAAACTATAAAATAATTAACCACCTGTATCACATCAAATATGTGTATCCCACATTACATTACAATGTAAATTAGGATAATATATAATTACAGCATGATATTTAAAGATAATACTGATAATTTGTATATTTATATTCTTGTGCACACATTATAAGTAAGTTATTAATATACGATAATATCTTATGTACTAAATAAATAATATATTGTTAATACATAATAATAATAATAATTATTATTATTATTATTTTACTTTATTTAATATTATACATATGATAAAAATAATGTAAGTTATTAATATATGATAATATCTTATGTACTAAATAAATAATATATTGTTAATACATAATAATAATAATAATTATTATTATTATTATTTTACTTTATTTAATATTATTTAATAATATATATAGTATTTCATTAATATATATTATATAAAATAAATTAATGGAAGTACTAATAACCTAAAATATTCCATAGTATTCAAAAAAATACTTATCATATCTTCAAAGGATCTCATAATCAAGGTGTCACGTGTATATTATAAATATTGTTGAATAGAAACATGACACAAAATCATTCTTAACTTTTATACTTTTAATAAAACAATTATAATGGACTCAATTATATTGTTAATACATAATAATAATAATTATTATTATTATTATTTTACTTTATTTAATATTATTTAATAATATATATAGTATTTCATTAATATATATTATATAAAATAAATTAATGGAAGTACTAATAACCTAAAATATTTCATACTTAGTATTCAAAAAATACTTATCATATCTTCAAAGGATCTCATGAATCAAGGTGTCAGGTGTATATTATAAATATTGTTGAATAGAAACATGACACAAAATCATCCTTAACTTTTATACTTTTAATAAAACAATTATAATGTACTCAATTCTTTGAAATTATATTAGTTATTTAATTTCCAACGCCCATGATTTTTATTATTTGACCCATTTTAGCCCCAAATTTCCTTTAATGTGTGTCTAATAAGTTGTTTTAAGAATATTCATCTCTCTCTTTTGGAATTAATGATAGATAGGGTGCATATTTAATTTAGAGAAGAAATAGATACCTTAGAACTCATCTAAGAGGTTCTCAATAACAGGAATTGGAATTTTATCTTTGATTGTTAAGCTCCTAAGAGCCTAGAAATTGGGGCATATACACCATGTACCTTCATTTTTCAAAACCATGACTATTGGGGATGTATATGGACTTGTTCTTTCTTATATGAATCATGATGGCAACAATTCATGCAGAATATTTTTAATCTCAATTTTCTATGCAAAGTGATTTCTTTAGGGATGCACATTTATAGCATGGTTTTTATAAATTAATGGGATAAGTTGATCATGTTCATACCATGGTGGAATTAAATTTAGAGCCTCATATCAACTATTGAATCACATGATGACATTCGACATATAAAGACTAAAATCAACTACATTCACATTCTATTCCCTAATAAAATGTACCCTCCCACAACATTAAACCCATCATATAGATAACACCTAGATAAATATCCTACCACCATATCGATGTATGCAGCATTTTATGTGTCACTTAAGGAAATATTCCCAAAGAATATTACTTACCTTTTGTTTGTGAGTCCCAACTTAAACTCATGTGTTACGAGAATTGTCGATTCTTGTCAATATGGGAATTGACATCACATTTATTTTACTTACTTCAAGTTTTTGAATCCCACACTCACCATAATGCCATTTTCCTTATTATCTTTGCCTCCAACACTTTCCATAATGAAATTTCTTTTGTTAAATTTGGATCCACTCTTGTCCCTATAAAAAACCAAAACAATTATTCATAGGTTGTGGAAACAAATTGTGATGACATTCAGATATTATTAGTAAGAGTAATTAAAAATGAGTTGTTGAATGACAATTTTGAAGAGAAAACAAGAGACATTGATAAATCCCAAGGAAATCGAGCCATATTTTTTTTTTCATTTCCACATTTTCCATCTCACTAATAGTATGAAACATGTTGATTCATAGTTATTTTTTTTCATTCAGAATGTTTTGTATTTTCCTATTAAAATTCATGACATGGTTATTGCGTTGGTATCTAATATGATTATTATTTCAGCATATTAGTAGGCCTCTCAACTACTTTGTAGGCCTCTCAACCACTTAGTAGATATGTTGTTTTCAAGAGGGTTTAACAACTATTGTCACAACCATTAGTGATCTTTGTGTTGTTGTGATTTGGGTTCTCATACCATAATAAATATTCCATGGTTATATTCTCAATTTTGGTGTATTCAGTTGTGTGCAACATGTTTGATAAAATATTCATTATGGGTATACTAGAAAACGTTATATGAAAATTAATTAATCAGACTAACAACAAATGTAATGAAAGTGTTTGAAAAAATTACACAATCATAACTTCATCATTAACAACAAACCATCATTTTCCTAACATTTTCCCATTAGGGACATTACAGTGGTACTAGAGTTGGTGATCTTGCCATCCTATGATCATATGTAAGTGATGCAGGAGAATTTACTTCAAGGACGACAATGCACATGGGGAGGAAAATAGAGGACATCTCAACAATGACATAATTTCAAATCGAGCATTAACTCAGAATTTAAATGGGTTGTTGAGATATTTTGTACCAACATTTTTAAATGTAACTTGTTTGTAAAGTATTTAAGGACTATAAGAGACTGAAGATATGGAGTGTCAACTCTATCTGGTAATAATTAATAGTTATTATGGTAGGACAAAGTAGGTAGAAGATTTGAATTGATAGGATAGACTGCAGAACAGGATGAGAGAGATCATGGAGCCGGTCCTTAGATATTTGATTGTTGCATTGTATCAATAGGGGGGATGATAGAGGAGTATTGTAACAAATAAAGTAGAACAAAATAGAGTAGGATGAATACTGTGTAATTTAAGTTTTCATAAATGAATAGAACACACAAAATTGTTCCGAACTTGGACTCTGTTCATTTGACATATGAATCAATGGATGTTGTATTATGTATATTATTTTTGTTCTATTCTCGTTCATGTATGAGAGTTCGAGAAGGTGACTGTATGATTCTGTAACGAAACTATATAAGTTTCAATTGTTTCTCTTATGAACCTTGTATGCAAGGTGTGCATCCCAAATACAAGGTGTGCATTGACTGAGTCTCGGAATGATTCAGAGAAGGGTTCATAGAAAACAAAGGAAACTTGAGAATCGAGGTGCAAGCTGTGCACAGGGTAAAAAAGATATAAAGTTTCAAAGAACCAGAGTAGAAAAAATGCCAGGTTGGCGAGGATATTTCTTTCAAAGAGACCTTTGATTCTGAATTATCGAGGTCCCGAAGAACGCAAGGTGTGCGTGAGAGGTCGAATCCTCTAAAAGGACGAAGCTTAGGAGGGATAACACTTGCAGAGTGTTCACTAAGCCAAATTGGACTTGCAGAGGAAGGGACAAAGGTTCTAAATGTTTGGAGGATGAAAAATCTTCAAATACTGGAAGCAGCAAAGGTTCTAGAGGAAGAACGGTCGATATTGGAGGAGTGTAGAGACAAGGATAGACAACCGTCAGATCTGCAGGAGTAGCATGGACCTTAACGATTCGTGTACAGAGAAGAGATTTAGGAATTTTGGTGTTCAAAGGAATAAAGGTGAAGCTATTTCGAACTGATGATACATGAAATCATGGCATAAATCATGGTCGTTTATCCGAGAAGAATCTGGACAATTAATTTGTCTAGGAGAAAAAAATTTGGCGTTTCGGTGTTCGAGATATTGAAGGTGCGGGACCTCTTAGTATCACAAGTCATGAAACGTGATGCTCCCTTTGTAGGTAGCTTGTGGGAATGTGGAGTGGTCACATGAATGGAATGAGGTAGATATTGTTAATCCCTTTCAGGGTTTTCGAGATTCAGACTTCCAAGGAGAAACATTGGGTGGAGTTCCAATTTCACGAAACGTGAAGCCCCAACGCATGGAGAAGGTGGGGTCCTAGGTCAGAGCGAGGGGTCATATGGTGGGACTAAAGGGAGGAGACAATATGAGTTAATACCCATCACAATTCAGGAATCAGGAGTTAGGAAGGCAAGGAACCAATGCCTCCACATCGTCGATTCGTGAAATGCGACGAGAGCCTTTAGGGCTCAGCCGGTGATCATAGGTGGTGGTCATGTGGAGAAAGGACATGAGGGGAGTTGGCCTAGTATTCATCCCTCATTGGAAATAAAATTTTGGGAGTTAGAGAGAGAAGGGAAACTTAGACATTGGAATCCCAAAGTCACAAAATGCGATGAGCGCCTTTTGAATAAGGCTCATGGTCACAGCCGGTGATCACCTCAAAGTGAAGCTCGCGCTGGGTGCTTGATTTTCTCAAGGTGGGTTTCATCGAAATGACCTATGGAGTTATATAGTAAAGGTTCTGATAGGAACCAAAGAGTTATTTTAGCTCAAAGAAGGAGATCGATCTAGTGATCGGGAGGTAGGCAAAACCTTGATGAGGTAGGGGGGTTGCATCAGGTGGTATCAGAGTGAGATTTTAAGTTTTCTTGTAGACAACAGACAAAAGAAGAAAAGGGGGAAATTTGATATCATTTGTAATATCAAAGAAATTTGATTTCTGTTGAGGTGATGCAGTGAAATCATGCCACCAAGAAGGCCCAGACCGAATGTAGAAATGGAATAAGAAATGAGGTGAATTCGAATGAGATTAGACACCATGGAGACAACAGAGAGAAGAGAACTAGACACTGGTGATGCTAGTGAAGCTGAGAATGAAGAAGAAGAAGAGGTTGAAGAAAATGATGCAGAGGATGTTGCAGAAGATCGCTTGATAAAAGTTGTTTCAAAGATAGGATCTATAGTAAGAATAGAGGTACCTATGTATGAAGACAATTTGGAAGTTGAAGAATTGTTAGATTGGGTACGTGTTATGGAAAAATACTTCAAGTAATAATATATAGAAGAATACAAGATGGTGAAGCATGTAGTGAAAATATTGAAAGGTCGTGCAGCGTTATGGTGGGATGATTTGCAAGATAAACGCAGGAGAAATGGTAAACAAAAAATTAAAAACTGGGATAGGATGGTAGCCAAGCTGAAATCCAACTTTATCCCAAAGGATTACCAGATCAATCTTTACAAAAGATTGTAGAACCTGAAACAGAGAGGTTTATCAGTGAAAGAGTACATTGAAGAATTTTATTGACTGAACATCAGGGTTAGACAGAAAGAAATGAGGATGAGAAGACAACCAGATATATAAATGGGCTATGGTATGAAATCTAAGAGGAGATCAACATAATGTATGTTAGAACAATCGAGGATGCCTATCAAGAATCCTTGAAAGCTGAGGTGAAATTGGCACATAATCAAAGCCAACAAAGCAGAGGCAAAATCTCAAGCAAAGGCAAGGGAGCCACTAGAGAGAATTTCCAGAAGTCGAAGCCTGAAGCTGACAAACAACATAGTCACCATGATAAGGGTGGAAGTTCTAGAGAAGGACAACATGGAAGAAGAAGTTATTTTTCTAGAGGAAGAGGAAGAGGAAGATTCATAGGAGGCGTAGTTAAATGCTATACATGTGGAAAAGAAGGACATAAATCTTGGGAATGCCCTGACAAAAAAGGAGAAGGCAGAGAAGCACACATTGCTAAAGCAGAGAATCATGTGGAAGAAAAGCTGCAGAAGGAGGAAGAAACCTCATGATGAGGAAATTTCTTCTTAAGCTAGAAAAGGAACCAGACAAACTAGTTCAATGAACAAGTCTGTTCATAACTACTTGCAAGATGAAGGACAGAGTTTTCAAGGTGATCATAGATAGTGGGAGCAGTGACAATCTAGTATCCACAGAGATAGTGGAGAAACTAGAGCTAAAGACAATTTCACATCCAAATCCATACAAGGTATCATGGTTGCAGAAAGGACGTCAAGTCATGGTAAGTCAACAATGCCAAGTTGAATTTAAAATAGGAGGTTACAAAGATGAAATATTGTGTGATGTAATTTTTATGGATGTTTGTCATATTTTATTGGGCAGGCCATGGAAGTTTGATAGAAAGGTTATTCATGATGGAAGAACGAATACATATAGCCTAGAAAAGAATGGTAGAACAAATATGTCACTACCTATAGAATATAGAGAGAAAAAGAGGGAAGTTATTTCAAGCATACTTCTCATGAGTGGGAAGGAACTCTTGAATGAATTCAAGAAGGAGAAAGAAACAAATTTTGATGTGGTGAGGAAGCCTAGATTTATCCTTGCAAATACTTTTGTAGAAGATTTTCCTATAGAAATCCAAGAACTGTTAGAAAAATTTGTTGATATAGTCGCGGATGAGTTACCACACTCATTGCCACCCATTAGGATCATAAGCCATCATATTGACGTTATTCTAGGAGCTAGTTTACCAAACAAAGCATCTTATAGGATGACACCTAGAGAGAATGAGGAGGTCAAAAAGAAAGTCCAGGAGTTGTTGGATAAAGGGTTAGTCAGAGAAAGCCTAAGCCCATGTGCAGTACCGACTGTATTAAGTCCCAAAAATGATGGAGGATGGAGAATGTGTACAGGTTCTTGAGACATCAACAAGATAACCATTAGGTATAGATTTCCTTTACCAAGGATGGATGATTTCATGGACTATTTGAGTGGAGCAAGCTATTTTTNAGAAGA
This sequence comes from Picea sitchensis, assembly GCA_010110895.2. Lineage (NCBI taxonomy): Eukaryota > Viridiplantae > Streptophyta > Pinopsida > Pinales > Pinaceae > Picea > Picea sitchensis. The sequence goes on from SNQJ01S0023999.1 coordinate 192,987, forward strand.
TTTTCCTATAGAAATCCAAGAACTGTTAGAAAAATTTGTTGATATAGTCGCGGATGAGTTACCACACTCATTGCCACCCATTAGGATCATAAGCCATCATATTGACGTTATTCTAGGAGCTAGTTTACCAAACAAAGAATCTTATAGGATGACACCTAGAGAGAATGAGGAGGTCAAAAAGAAAGTCCAGGAGTTGTTGGATAAAGGGTTAGTCAGAGAAAGCCTAAGCCCATGTGCAGTACTGACTGTATTAAGTCCCAAAAATGATGGAGGATGGAGAATGTGTACAGGTTCTTGAGACATCAACAAGATAACCATTAGGTATAGATTTCCTTTACCAAGGATGGATGATTTCATGGACTATTTGAGTGGAGCAAGCTATTTTTCCAAGATAGACTTAAAGAGTGGATATCATCCGATAAGAATGAGAGAGGGCGATGAATGTAAAACAACATTCAAGAAAAATGAAGGATTGTTTGAATGGTGGTCATGCCATTTGGGATGACAAATGCACCGAGCACATTTATGATATTGATGAATGAAGTGTTGAAAGACTTCATAGGGAAAATTTTCATAGTATATCTGGATGACATACTAGTCTTCAGTAAAACAAAGGAAGAACACTTAATACATTTGACATCAGTGATGGAAAGGTTACAACAAGAGAAATTGCTGATAAATCTGAAGAAGAGTTATTTCATGAAGAAGGAGCTCATATATTTGGGTTTCGTGATCTCTTCAAATGAATTGAAGATGGACCCCAAAAAAGTGAGAGCGACCAAAGAATGGTCGTCCCTGAGAAGTATATTTGAGGTAAGAAGTTTTCATGGGTTAGTGAGTTTTTATAGAAAATTCATTAGAAATTTCAGTGGCATATGTGCACCCATGCTAGACACTGTGAAGAAGAAACACAAGTCCTTTAGTTGGATGAAGGGAGTTGAAAAAGGTTTCAAAGTGTTGAAAGAGAAAATCACTGAGCATCCAATTCTGGTTTTTCCAGATTTTGGAAAAACATTTCAAGTGAGATGTGACACAAGTGGATTAGCTATTAGAGCAGTCTTGAGCCATGACAATAAGCCAGTTGCTCATTTCAGTGAGAAACTGAATGACACCAAGCAAAAGTATTCCCCGTATGACAAGGAATTTTATGCAGTGATTCAAGATTTGAAAAAATGGAGGCATTATCTAATTTTTAAATAATTTGTCTTCTACAGTGATAATCATGCTTTGCAATTTATTACTAGGCAAGAAAATTTGAATCAGAAACATGGAAAATGGGTAGAGTTTTTGCATAATTTTACTTTTTTTATTAAACACATTGTTGGAACTGGTAATAAAGTTGTAGATGCTTTGAGTAGAAGGAATTTGATTGTACATGAATTTCAAGTGGAGACTTTGGGGTTCGAACACCTCAAGGAGATGTACAAAGAAGATGCAGATTTCAAAGAAGCATATGAGGCATGCAAGAATCCTTTATTGGGAGATCGAAGCCCATGGACTAAATATTTGATTCAGGATGGATTA
>SNQJ01S0024000.1:7687-39902 GCA_010110895.2 Picea sitchensis
TCCCTGGACATTTCTCTTCCTCTGGACAATTCCCTTTCCCCCTCTGGATTGGGTGATTGTCTACCTCTTCTCGGAGGCATGGTGAAAATTTCTTCTCTCTGCTACTGAAAACAAAGAGAGCTCTTCTCCAACTCTGATACCACTCTGATGCGAGCCGTGACCCTCACGGTCCGACCGCTTCCACCAGGACCTTCTTTCACATAGGCCCGAAGAGTCAAAGATCTCTTCCAACCCCTCTCGGGAGTTCTCAATACCCACAGGTATCTTCTCTCGCGACCTCCCCCTTTGCTTGTCGGGAAATCGAAACTCGCAAGATCGCAAGTTCAGTACTCACGGGATCGGGTCTTTCAATTCCCCGAAACCCGATGGTCAAAGGGTCAACGCCTTCGTATATCGGGGTTTTCCCTATCGGGAAATCAACACCTTTGATGTTGCTATTCACTCGCCCCACAAAACCCTGAACTCCGAACTCCGATGCACGTGTGCTATCCTCCTGTCACGTCACCTCTCCCTCCGTATATCGGGGATCATGTGATCGCGATTTTTCCATTCACAATTCCTTTGCAATGGAAAGTCCCAAATGCCGAATCCCGATCTCTCGGGATCTCACGCCACCTGTATTCCACGAACACACGTGGTCCCACACTGCCACGTCACTTCGGGATTTCGCGGATCGCGAATCCACGATGCCAGAGTTCCTCGACGTCGAGAACCCTGAATCCCCGAACCCCGATTCCTAGGGATCCTTCGACGCGTGTCCCACCAAATCAACGGTTTCGATTAGATCGGGAAATCGCCGATCGCGATTTCAACGAATGCAAAACTCTTACCTCCACAAACGCCGATGACCGAATCCCGATGGCCTTTGGTTCTCTTTCCTGCGCCAAAGGACTAAACCTCACGCAGCTTCTCCAAGATCTGATGATCGTCGGGTCTTCGCAGATTTTCCCCTGCAAGATCGGCCGTCGATTCCTCCTCCCTGGGTGATCCTCCCACTGCAAGCGTCTCCACGGTTCGAACCTCCTCCTGGGTCTGTTCCTACAGTATCCATGAAGGAACTATCCCTCCTGAGCTTAATTACTCTGACTCTCTCAAATGTGTTATTCTTAGGTGCAAGTGGTGGAATACCTTTGATCAAAGTAATGTAAAGGAAGACCATGATAGTGGGATAATATGTATCAACTTTAGAAGCACGTGGGATGCAAGTAAGGACTCTTATGTTTTCCAAAAACACTACAACCAAGGATGTGTTGGATAAGGATTGTTATAATGCCAAACAAGGAAGAAAATCGGGGTGATGATAGTGAAGAGTGATATGTACATGTTTTATTTCAACATTTATAGTGTGGATGTGTCCTTTAATTATGGTTATCTATAATTGACCAATTATGTTTTTTTATTCATTTTATGATGTAATATCACATTTCAAGATTTGAGAATTTTTATAATTCATAGTGCCATGCCCTTTTTTTCTTTTTTCTTTTGATGGACTTGGTAATGGGAGAACAATGGTGGACCCGGTACTTGAGATGAGATGGACCTGGTTCTATCAGACTACATTAGTATCCTTTACACAATGCTCATGTCGTAAAGTGTCCTCTCTACCTTCCTTGTGAGGATTACTTTATATCCATCCTTCACCTTCTCTTTGAGCTTAGCCCTCTACAATATGTTATCTACCCTTCAGAGCACGTTCTACAACAGTCTGCCACCCTTTAGACCTTTGATTTCTTCCCTTCTGACCTTCAGAACAACAGAGACAACTTTTGTCTTCTTGCTCCAGCACCTTTTCAGTTCGGGGTTTTTTATTTCCATTTAAACTCTTCCCTTACCAAGAAACATGCACTAATGGAGGCTGAAGTCAGTGCACTCATGAGTGATGCTCATGAGGCCCTATGGAACAGTGCGGGCCTCTTCACCTCGACGAACGTGCTTTCCAAGCGCTCTAATCTTTTGCAGATACTCATCTTCCTTCTTTGACCACTACTGCCTTCCCATCACTTACCTCCCACCACTTACTATCTTCCACTTCCTCTGTCACCTACACTCCAGCTTACCTTTCAACCTCCCTTTCTACATCTCTAGACACTTTTCCCTTTGTGGTTAGTAAACCCCACCTTCAAATGGTTTCTATTAACCTTTCAACTCCACCTCACTTCGTCTTGACCACTTCAACATGTTCCTCTCTCCCAACTCCTCGCAGTGGACTACCACATGGATTACGAAGTGAAAACGTTCTCCAGGCCACTTTTGATTCTTCTATTTCTTCTGGATCTGATCGAAAGCATTGTGTCCATTCTCTTGGGGGCAAGAAACCTTCTCAAAGACCGTGGGCTCCGAAAAAAACTAAAAAGAAGCTAGCTCTTGGTGCAAACATCGGCATGGAGGATTCTGTCTCCATGGCATTGTACAACTTCATAGGTAGACTCTCCTATAGACATCTCTGCACCATAGACTTGGATGTTTGGATGGCTAAAAATTGGAGGCCATTACTGGGCTATATCCCCTCTCTCACACACCTTGGATGTGGATGGATCTACTTCCATTTTAAAACTCATGAGGATTCCACATCCATTCTGGAGCACCTCTGAACTTTAGATGACAATAGTGTTATGCTGAAGCGCTGGAGAGTGAGTTTTGACCCATCTCAAGACTATTTCCACCTCTGACATCTGTGGATCCTCCTTCCTGGACTTCCCCTCTATCTTTGGAATGAAAAATCCCTTAAGGCCATTGGTAACTCCTTGGTTCGTTTCATCAGTACTAACTCTAAGACACTTGCGGACCCAGACAAAAAATTGTCGAGGATACTAGTTGAGATAGATCTACATGAGGGTCTACTTGCAACACTGGATATAGACTGGAGAGGACATCTCACTCAACAAAATATTTACTACCTCGACATCCCCTTCAGATGTTCTCTCTGTAGACAAACGGTTCACTTGAGAAAGACATGCACTGGTTCTCTTGAAGATGAACAGTCAAAGGAAACCATGTTTGAGCTCGCCTCCAACTTGGACTCACCGGTTGAGCACACACAGATTCGCATCCCAGATTACCCTGATGATGGTGTTACATCTGGATTGGACTTCATCTCTGGTAAGCTTAAATCTATCTGCCCAACTCTCTTTTTCTCGCTCACATCCTTGGAAAAGGACCTCTTAGACTCCTCACCTCTCCTAAACTCAGTTTCAAATTCTCTCTCTCGGGGAGACTCCCCTAGAAAACCCTCAGAATCCCTTTCCTCTCATCTTACCCCCAACCAGTTAAACATCCCTCTTGCTTCTGTCTTATGTTTTCCACCTGCACAACCTGTTACACACTCCATCCCTACCTCTTCTAACATCGCTGGTGTTCCTACAACCAATCCATCACTTTCCCCAGACTTTTGTTACACTTACAACATTTCTCACTCCTTCCATAAGCCAGTTGATGCACATACATTTATCTTGACTACCCCTGCTTCAGATTATGACGTAGTGTATGGTGTTCCAACGACTTGTCCCTTACCTTCCTTAGGATTTCCTTGCACTCATAGCTTTTCATACTCCTCCCATAAGCCATTTGAAGCACATACCATTATCCCGACCGCCCCTGCATTAATCTCACCCACTTTTTTTCCTCCGGTGGTTCAGGCACACACTTTTACACCACACATTACTTCCCTATCCTTGGCGCTTGAAAGATCTGGTAACCGACCTTTCGAACAAGAGGATTTTCATCACCTGTTGGGTCTAAGTGAATCAGAGCCTGGTGACAATACACTTGGAGTTATCATGGATTCTTTATTACCTTCTTACAAAGAAGTCTTATCTCCTACACCCTTTCCTACATATCTAGGTTCTACTCTTTTCAATCCACTAGCTTCTGATACTGATTTGGAATCAACCGAGAACTCGACAACTAAGCTAGAAAAAGAATACAATTGGTCAAGATGGCATGGTTTTGAACATTCTTCGATCAAAACCCACAGTGCTCGTCGCAAGGAGGGAAACTGTTCTTCACATTCAACGGTTTCATCACACTCACATTCTGATATTGGGGCGCTTAGAGGCATGAAATCCCTAGCAAGAGAAAATCCATGATCTTACTCTCCCTCAACATCAGAGGGGTGCCCCACCCCCCTCAAATATGCCTCCTTCAGAAGACTTCTTACACATACATCTCCGGACATCATCCTTCTACAGGAAGCTCTGGTCGACACCAATAAGACTCGTTTATTTTTAAAACAATTTCACTCAAACTGGCACGTCTGCTCAGTCAACTCTCTCAATACCTCTGGGGGTTTGGTAGTGGCTTGGGACCCTACAAAATATGATTTCCTCCCTTTTCTTTGTTGTGGAGGCATTTTTCTCTCTTGTGCTTGCCTAAAAAACAACAAAAGGATCAACCTACTCAATTTATATGGCCTCTGTTCTGATAGACAAACATTCTAGAAGAAGGTTGAAGCTCGAGGACTTCTTGATCTCGACAATATGATTATAGCAGGCGACTTAAATATTATTCTCTTTGTTGGGGAAATTTGGGGGGCCTCAGCTACCCAGGATTCCCTGGCTGATTTTTTCACTTCATTGTTCTTAGCACATAATCCGGTGGATTATGCTCCAGACACCTTCGCCCCTACTTAGTGCAACGAGAGGATGGGATCATAATCTATCTCCGAGAGACTCGACCACTTTCTCATCTCTGATTAACTTATCACCATCGAAGCTAGGATCCGCACCTGGGTGGAATTCCCTTTTTTGTCAGACCATGCTCCAATCATCTTACATCTGGACTCATCTTCACACAAGATTTCATATCCTTTTAAATTAAATTCAGACTGGCTCCATGAAGCCGACTTCAAATCCATTGCTTTTGAAGTTTAGCTGGACCCTCTTTACCTCTCTGATCCCTGCATACAACATCGACTTATTTGGAAACTCAGGAGCCTTAAATCTCGCATAAAAAATTGGGCTTCCACTTACAAGAAACACAATGCTCAAAGACCGCTAGATCTTGAATCTGAGATACAGTCTCATCTACTAGCAGAAACCAGTGCGGGGGTAATTTGAGATAAAAGCCTTATTTTAAAAGGCCTTGAATATGAAAGAAACTTGCTTCTCCTCAAAGACGAATCCACCTGGAGGCAACGTTGCAGAACAACCTAGCTCAAGTGCGATGATCCCAACACCAAGTAATTTCACCATTATGCCAGCTCTTGCAAGAGTAAAAAATATATCTGGAAAATATCAGATACAGTTGACACTCTACATGAAGGACAACATGCTTTAAAATTAGCTATTGTTAATTATTTCAAACCGTTCTTTGAGGTAAAACCTCCTGAGAATCTTCAGACTACAGTTACTGTGGCAAGACTTTTTCCACATGTTGTATCGATAGAAGACTCGCATTTGCTAGACAACCCTTGTACACTACAGGAAATTCTGGTCGCTCTCAAATCCTTCTCCAAGGACAAAATTCCAGGTCCAGATGACTGGACGATAGAATTTTATCTACATTTTTTTGATTTGGTTCGCCCGGACTTTCTGGAGCTAGTGGAGGATACCAGACTTAGTGGGAAGGTGGTTGGAGATTTGAACTCGACCTTCCTTACTCTTATCCCTAAATCTGCCTCCCCCACTACCTTTGGTGATTATAGGCCCATTTCCCTCTACAACCTTTGCTATAAACTCATCTACAAAATTATTGCAACAAGGACCAAACCCATCCTCTCTTATTTTCTTTCACAAGAGCAGCCGGGGTTTTTAAAAGGATGTCAGATTCTTGACGCTATTGGTATCGCCCACGAGTGTTTACATAGTATCAAAATAAAAAATTCAAAGGCACTTATCCTCAAACTCGACCTCAAGAAGGATTTTGATTGCATCGATTGGGACTTCCTCAGATTGATCCTGATCCATATAGGCTTTAGTGACTCAATGATCAAGTGGATCATGAGCTGTGTGGTTAGTGCAAATCTGGCCATCTTGGTTAATGGTGAATCCTCCTCTTTATTTTGCATTAGTAGGGGAATGCGACAGGGTTGTCCCCTCTCCCCATTGCTCTTCATTTTGGCTATGGAAGCCTTGAGTCTGCTCCTCAAGTCAGGCCAAGCAGAAGGCAAGATCACTGGAATAAAGGTGTCAAAGTCTATCAAGATATTACACCTTGTTTTCGTCGATGATATCCTCATCATGACAAATGACTCCATTCGGGAATGGAAAGCGATTAATGAGATCTTAAAACTCTTCTGCAGTGCCACGAGCTTGTTGATCAATTGGGACAAATTGACTTTCTAGTTCACTAACCTACAACAACAATCATTGGATCAGCTTAAAGGTATCTTTCCATACTCTTTCATTCATCTTTCCTATGGTCTTAATTGCCTGGGCTATTTTTTAAAATCAGATTCCTACAAACCGACGAACTTGAACTGGCTTATTGCCAAAGTTCAAAAAAATACGGGCCACTGGTGCATGCGGTGGCTCTCCCTTGGAGGTCGTTTGACACTCATTAAAGCGGTGCTTGAAGGGCAGCCTGTGTACTGGATGGATTTAGCATCCATACCTACTATAGTTCTTACAAATATTCGCAAGCTGATTTATAATTTCCTCTAGTCTGGCTGCTCTAAACACTCCCGACAACATATTTGCAATTGGCAATCTCTGGCTAAACCAAAACACAAAGGTGGTTGTGGGATTCAAAATTTACACCATTTCAACCATGCACTCGTGACCAACTCCCTCTGGCGCGTCCTGACTTCATTTGGCATATGGCACTCTATCATTACAGAAAAATACTTCAACCATCACTCTGTAAACAACTGGCTACAATCTGAGTCTATCACCACCAGGGCGACGAGGGTGACTTCTTATATTTGGAGGAATTTAATTAAATCAAAACACTTGATCTTCCATTGGCTCTACTGGATTCCAGGATTGGGGCATTCTATTAAGCTTGGTCATGACTGCGTACTTGGTCTAGGCGACATCTCCATTCTCCCACCTCAACTGGTAACCCATCTCCATACAAAAAATATTTGGTTTCTTTACCAAGCTAGAGTATGCTCTAGACAGACACATCTTCCAAACAGTTGGATCATGAGCAACACGATTGGCCTCAATGCAAATCTTGTTCCTATTTGGAATTCCCTTTGCTCGGCTCTTACACTCTTGGGTATACACCTTAATGATTCAGATGATATGCTCCAGTGGTCGGGGGGTAACCATTCGGGACAAATAATAGTCCAGAATGTCTATGCATACATCACCAACGCACTCTGGCACACAAACATCAACGACTGGAGAAAACAACTTTGGTCTTGGCAGCTTCCGCCCAAGATAAAATTCTTCACCTGGATTTTGACTGCGTATAAATTAAATACTTGGGACACACTCCAAAAAAAAGGCAGGACTGGGCCAAAATTTTTCCACTTGTGTCACATTGATGTTGAATCTGTAGATCATCTATTTATTAATGTTCTTTTGCTAGAAAAGTTGGGACAGACTTACTTTGGCACTTAATATCAAAACCAATTGGGATGGGCCAAACCTCTCGGATTGTTTTGACTATTGGTCTTTTAGAGAACACAACCATATGCATCTTCCATCCCTGGTCTGTTGGTCTATTTGGCTGGTCAGGAATAAAACAATTTTTGAAAATTGAATCCCTTCCACTGGCACTGCAGTTTACAAAACACTTGGATTTCTTAAAACCTGGAATGAGCTTCACTCTAACAAGACAAGACCGGTTGCAGAACACCAAGAAGGTTCTTGACTTAGAGGACATCCCAACAGGTTGGTTCGATGGAGGCGGTGCAATCTAATGGTGAGTGGTGTTGGAGGGTTGATCAGAATTATAAAAAACTCTTTCTATAAATGGACCTTCAACTATGGACGGGCAGCACCAACACGGGCATAATTATTGGAGTACAGGACACATATAGTGGCATCTTGAATTTATTGAAATCGCTAACCAGAAATTCTCGGGGACTCCAGGATTATTATTGAGTGGCTGAACAACATGGGTGATCTTCAAGCTATCTCCCTCTTGGCTTCAAAGGACATAATTAGACTACTTCAACTCGCCTTCAAAAAACTCAGCTACAAACACATCTATTGTGAACATAACAAATCAACAGACTATCTATCAAAGGCTTCTCTCTAGAAAAAAGCGGGTATCATAACTTATAATCAAAAAAAAAGCGGGTATCATAACTTATAATCAATGGATAGATGGTCATGAGGGCCTCCTCTTTTCTAAGATCCTCATCTCTCACCACAATGGTCTTTATGATCTGAAAATTGGATTTTTACTTATGGTCTCAAAAATACTATTCTATTAAAAAGAAAACTGTTTTTTTTTTGCTAGTCCAGACAACCCCCTAACAAATTTCTTTGTTCTTCTCGTCTTTACTTCTTTTATAAACTTTCCATCCTCGTTGGTCAAGAGACCACTATAGGCGAAAGTTATTTTTTCATTTATCAGTAGCCTCTTCAGCTGCAATTGTAATCATATGTTTTGAGAACACATTATATATTAATATAATGGAGAAATTTTCCCGTTGGAAAAAAAAGGTGTTTGGTTTTTAAATAATATTGTCAATAGTATAAAAAACATTGTTACTTATTACAAATATTAATTTAATTTAATATTTATATTTATGAGTGACTAAATTTGAAGAATATATAGGAACTTAAAAAAAATAAGTACTTGAAGAGATTTTAAAAGGAGAAAGTGAGTACATTATGATTTGACTCATAAAAGGTTGGAGAAAAGTGACACACACAAACAAGTTTAAACCAATTAGGAGGAGCAATTTAATAGAAGATTTCATCAAACAAATTGATTTTTAGAATTATTTAAATGTGATTTATAATTGTTTTCGCGATTTAATATATATGCATGATATTATCACTATTTCAAAGATTAATACTAACCACCATTACCATTGAGGTTAGTTTAGTACATTGAAGGTATTTTTGTTTTTTTAATCTCATTGCATATCTAATTATTTTCATGATTTAGTATAATATTTAATCAAACAAATTGATGTAAAGAATTAATCAAATACGATTTAGAAATGTTTTAATGATTTAATATGCATGATTTTTTAAACTGGGAGTGGGGAATATTTGTATTAAAATGTGGAAAAAAATGACAAGATATTACGAAGAATAAAGGCTTGTTGCTTTAATTTTTTTTTCAACAACATCATTGGATTCCACCATCACCATCTGACCCTTTCATTCCCATATCCGTTGTAGCTACAAAAATACTAACATGACTTGTTTAAAGCATATAAAAGACATTCAAAATACATATGGGTTTATAAAACATTTGAGAGATTTGTTACTAGATATTTGCCTCCAGATAGATAGTGACCAGTCCTTTTCTTTTGGTTCCTCGAGCTATTGTCCAAGACCACCTTCATTAGCTTTCTCTTCTATATGTCATGAAGTCTACCAAGTCATGGAGTCTGAGGTGTAATCTTCTCTTGTATACTGAACATAGCGCTTTATCTTGTAACAATCTATTCCAATTTCTGAGAACTTTTCCCCACGTGCTTCAAGAATGCTCATTATCTTATTGTATTGTTCTTACTATTACATTTCCAAATTGTGAAGAATTTATGAGAAAGTTCTAAGCGAGGAGCCATTACTTTGTAAAATCTCTTCATGTCTCTCCAACTCCCTATGGATACCTTCGAGGTCTTGTGAATACATGTTGTTGTAGAATTTGAAAAGAAAACTATGTTTCCTACAGAGAACTTGGAAAATCAATGTGTCCAAAGAAAATCCCAATGCACTCTTATAGAGGAAGAGAAGAATTGCAATGAAACAAAGCCACCAATTCCAATTTGTTTGTTCAGGGTGAGAAACCAAGCTTTTCATAGGAGTTATGTAATTCACTAGGGAAACAAATTGACATTCAAGCCAGAAAAAATTCATGAACATCCCACATACCGGGTCTCCATGTGTAGCTAGTCAACACATGAAAATAGTAAATGACAAATGTAGTAGATTACCAATACGAAGACATGATTCTGATAGTTATCATATCGAAACTTAAGAGTTAACGAGCGAGCATTGAGACGAGGTAGGCGACTAGGGTTTTCCTGACTGCAGACCCCATGTTTCTTTGCTTTTTTCTCCTGGTGTGTGCGCAGGGTAGGTTCTCAGACTACTAATTGCCAACCTTCTCCATTGAATACTCTTCACCCCGATTTCCTTCATTGCTACAGTGCCTTTCTTCCGAATCTTATGTTGTGAGGAGTTTCTCTCTTTGGCTGCTGCAGATCGGGCCCTCCTTTTTGGATGAGGCGGTTTTCTCATGGTGGCCGGGTATTTTCTGTTGCTGGTGAGTTTCTCTCGGGGATGCTGGGATTTTTCCTCGGCTCTTTTTTACTCAGATCCATCTTCTGTTACACAGACCGGGTATTCTGCTGAAAGGAGGTGCTTTTTTGTCTCTGTGAGGCTTCCTCCTTTTTCCTGCAGGCATTTGAGGTGCCTCCATCCGACCTCCCTCTCTATTTTTGGGGTCATTGTCAAGGTTTGATGCATACCATGAGATTCTTGTTCCTAGTTTCAAAGTTAGAATGCCGAGTTTTAGATTTTTTCGGCTAGGGTTTTCAGTTTTTGGGCCCTCTATTATTCTTGAGAGGATTGAATGCCTCTCAAACCATGTCCGACCTGCTTCTGGGTTCTATTTGGAGGATAACTTGTATGCCTGCTCTCGGCTTGGGTCTCTTGGGGTTTCCTTATATAGTTTTACCTTCATGTTACAAATCATTCCTCGTGGGTGCGTGGATCTGGGTTTGGGTCTTGGTGTGTGGATATCCCGCTTTGTTCTGCTCCTGGTGTTGTGGTTCCTCTCTCTGGTTTCGTTGGTAGTTCAGGGTTTGATTTATGCTCATTCTTGGATCCTTTTGGTGGATGTCAATGGTTTTCCTCCTATCTGGCGGGGGTTGTGCCAGAGCTTTGAGGTCCTATCCTTGGGCATGTGGTGTTTTGTGCGTGGCACTTTGAGGTCTTTGTAGAGGACGTGCAATTTCTGAACTTCTCTATTGGGTGTGGTCTACTTCGATGTTATTGCTTTCTGGTTCTGTCATAGTGATGGTTTTCATACCTCTCTGACATGGTCCTTCCAGCCACAAGGGTTTTGTTGGGATTGATTTTCCGGGCTTACTTCTTTGGCAAGACTTCTTGATTTGAGATCTCTAGTCTCTTTGGGGTTTATTTTTCCAGTTCCTATTTTTGATTTTTTCTTTGTGGTTTTTAAGCCAAATTTTGTGTTCCTTTTGGGATATCTCTACCCATGATTGGGTCGTTCTTAAGGCACCTACAAAATGTAATTTGGTTCTCTTCGGATGAATACGATTACATTTTTTTTTTTTGTGGAAAAAAAAACTAGATTACCAAGATGAAAACCTCAAAAAGAGGTGTAGATATTGAGCCAAAAGGAGTGGCAGAGAAGAATTTTCCCAGGCTCCTCCCTTCATGGAATAGGCCAACACCAAATTGATAAAACCGAACAAGATTGAGAGAAGACAAATATGTAAATCCAAGAGGGAAAAGTCCAAGAGGTTCTATCACTTACCCAAAATGTGAAATGATAAGACTTTGTGAGAAAATGTGCATGTCCTTTCCACTCCACCAAGCTACTCCTTTGATTGCAAACCAAGAAGAGGGAGCACAACTGTAACACCATGTTTCCCCTAGTCTGTAAAAATAACTATACTGGCCAATAACTATGGCAGAATCAAAGATGTGAATGTGTGATTTTGAATGGACCTTAGTATAAAAGGTCGACAAATGTAAATAATGTTATGAATATATGTTGTAGGACTGTTGGGAGGGGGATGTGCTGAAAAGAGACCACGATGGCTGATGAAAGGTGGTGGAAGGCACCTAGAATGGTGGCGTTAACTTCCATCGAAACCAATACCGTATTTGCTCTTCACTGGCCCGAAGATCAAGAGTGGCTCACTGGCCCCAAAATGAATTACTCGCCAAGTTGGTAGGTGAAGAGGCTCCTCATGAGTTAATGAGGGATGGGGGTGAATCGCCCATTTGTGGAAGCCTAAGATTTGACCACCATGGGGAAATTCGTGCCACACGCAACCTCACCGGAAAAGAAAAGGGAGGAAAGAGGTGTGGAAGGGGGCAGTCACAACAGAGATGGCAAGAGGGGAGAATTCAGAAGGACTCTGGAAAAAATATACAGAGTGATTGATAAGCAGAGAAGAAGGAGAGTAACCTTCGTTCTTGACTTCTGACAAACAAAGACTCAGTCTCACATCATCGTGGTCTAATCTCGGGGGTGGCTAGTGGTAAATCCATTTGGAATCATTGAGCCTATGGTTGGGTGGAAACGAGCACCCCTCTCAGCAGTTACATCAAACCTGGTGTTTTTCCGATAAGTGTTATATCTCGTATCTTGAAATTATTAGTCTGACATGTATGTTCATGGTTTGTGCAATTATGAATGGTTTCAGTATAAGACTTTCTGTATGGTGTTTTGACCAGAAATGGTGGTTGTATGCTTATGTTGGAAAGACCACCTATGGCTTACGTAAATACACACACACACACACACATATGTTTTGAACGGATTTAGTTTTCAAGTCTGTTCTCGGGAAATTTATTCCCCTAATTGTCCCAAGTAATGCCTTGGATAGATCTCCTCACAGGGACACCCTTTTTGAAAGTTTATCCAAGGATCTGCTGGAGGATTTTAGGGTGTATGTCTTAAAACCCTGCACGAGAGAGAATGGTCGTTTTAGACTTTGACATTTCGGTGTTTCGGCATCCGGGAAACCCGAGGGCGAGTTCCTTTGTACTCGCAAGTCCCGAAATCCCGACCTACAAAATCCCGAAATGATAGCGTGTCGCTAAATCCTGATATTTCGGTGTTTTGGCATCCAAAATATCCAAGGGGGATTTCCCTTGTACTCGTAAGTCCCGAAATCCCGACTTGTGAAATCCCAAAAAGATAGAGTGTGGAGAAGTTGTTATATTTCGGTATTTCGGCACCCGGGGTACCTAAGTACGAGCCCCATGTATTCGCCAGTCTCGGAAACCCGACCCGCGAAATCCCGATGGAGGAAACCCCGAAATAATGGAGCATGTTTGGAGTTTGGTATTTCGGAGTTTTGGCTCCCGGGAAATCCTAGGTGCGAGACCTCCTGTCGTCGCATACCCCGAAAACCCGGTTTGCGAAATCCCGAAATGGCTTAGCGCGTATAGATTCGACGTTTCGATGTTTCGGTACCTAGAATATCCAAGGGCGAGTTCCCTTGCACTCGCAAGTCTCGAAGTCCCGACTTGCGAAATCCTGAAATAGTATAGTGTATTTAGAGTTGTGATGTTTCGATGTTTTGGTACCCGAGAAACCCAAGTGTGAGACCTCCTGTTCTCGCATATCGCGAAATCCTGATGGAAGAAATCCTGAAATGACAATAGCATGGATGAGTTGTGATGTTTCGGTGTTTCGGTACCTGGGAAACCCAAGGGTAAGTTCCTTGGTACTCTCCAGTCCTGAAATCCCAATTTGCAAAACCCCGAAATGGACTAGCATGGATGAGTTGTGATGTTTCGGAGTTTCAATACCCAGGAAACCCAAGGGTAAGTTCCCTTGTACTTGCCAGTCCCGAAATCCCGATTAGAAAAACCCCGAAATGGACTAGCATGGATGAGTTGTGATGTTTCAGTGTTTCGGTACCCGGGAAACCCAAGGGCGAATTCCCTTGTACTCACAAGTCCCGAAGTCCGGACATGCGAAATCCCGAAATGATAGTATGTAGCTAAATCCCGATATCTCGGTATTTCGGCATCCGGAATACCCAAGGGCGAATTCCCTTGTACCCACAAGTCCCGAAGTCCCAATGGAGGAAACCCCGAAATAGTGGAGCATGTTTAGAGTTGGTGTTTCGGAGTTTCGGCTCTCGGGAAACCCATGTTTGAGACCTCTTATCATCGCACATCCCGAAATCTCGATGGCGGAAACTCCGAAGGGTAAAGTACCAAACTTATTCCGGTTTGTTGTTAATCTTGATAAGCGGTTAGATCCATTTCGAGTTTCGGCCCTTTGAAAGTCAAGAGAGCAAGGGATCGCTTGCCTCACGACTCCCCGTATCGCGATAGTAGAGGTGCCTTCTCGGTAGAGACTGTGGGCATAGCCACAGTCATATGAGGGACTTTAAAGGGAAAGGAGGGTCTGCGCTAGGTTCCTTAGAATCTTGGGGAGCGTTGTCCCTTGAGAATAAGGAAAGAAAGCCGAAAATTTTCTAGCCCCGTGGTGGGTGTGTTACAACAATACTCTAGGAGACCTCCTAGCATTCAAAAACTTCCAAACTGCATTTGGATTTATCCGATCATTTTAACATAGAATAAATGTGGAGGGTATATAGTTTAAATTCTCCACTATCCATCTCATGTTGCTCTGGGTGAGTTGCGACGTTGGAATTATACCCCACTTGCTTGGTCCTTACCTTCCTTTAGAACTTGGTTTGTGGTCGAGTAACATCATGCCCAATGTATGAAATCTCGAATGATGTTCTTAGGGGATGAAGGAGAGAGTTACATCCCCATTTTTTCAAAGTTCCTTGAGGCGGGCCAGAGGCTTATTTTGTGAGACTATTTGCCTTGCCATGATTTTCTTGTAGGACTTGAAGAAAAGGAAATTTTGATCAACTTATGTAAGATTTGCAATTTTGGAGAGGATCAAAGCTAGCCGGAAGTCTTTCGGAAGTTCCTTGTGTGTTAAAGAATTAATGACAATCTTTGAGTCTCTGATGACTACCAATTCTCTTATCCCCAAGCTAATGGCTATGGAAAGGCCTTGAAAAAGAGCGTAAGTCTCTGTCTGATTGTTTGTTGCAATTCCTAGCCCCCAAGCATAGGCATATTCCTATTTTCCCTCAAGGTCGTAGATGACCCCCCCGACCACTCATGTTACCCCTTAATATGCATGATGTTATCATTATATGAAATTGGAGAAATAATTTTTTTGTTAGATTTAACTATAATAATTTTAATTTTATCAAAATTAATGACAAATGAGTAAAAATACTTAACAATAAATTTAAAAAATATAATTTAATAAAACAATTATTTAAAATATTAATTAAATTGGGCAATCATTGATTGATTCATTTAATCAAGTTTATAAACATGTTTGATCAACATATTGTATATTGTTGTATAACAAAGAATTCATATTGAAAAATGTTTAAATATTATATAATGACATTGAACGATTTTAACTAGAGTTAAACATTATATGGCATCTCTAATTTAAATGATTGATACATCTCAAATTAGATTTTAAAATAGAGAAATCATTAACGATGTTAATCATTAACATACACATTACATTTTATAATACAAACAACATTGACATCAACCATGATATGAAAAAGCACAATGTACATGAACGATAATATCAAAATCAATATATATGTTAGATATACATCTCAAATTTGAATGAGGGATACATCTCAAATTTAATTTAAAAATAGAAAAATCATTAATAATATAAAACATTAACATACACACAATATATTTTATAAATAAAACAACATCAACATCAACATGACATGAAAAAGGCATAATATATATGAATAAATGTTAAATATAAATGTAACATACACATCTCAACTCAAATATAAATGTTAAATATATATGTAACATATACATCGCAGTAATCAAATATATACATGTGATCAATAATTGCTATAAGCTAGGTATACCACCAAAGCCAAAGGCATCGATACCTCCACCAACAGAGCTAGAGGCACCAATACCTCCACTAGATAAAAATGTAGAATGTAATATATGGTATATATGTCCACCAGAAACTATATCACTTGATGCAACCATATTGTCTATAACATTAGTGAGTGCAGTGGATGTTGTAGATAGTTGGTTAGATACTAGAGGAGGAGAAAATGGTCTGTCAACTCGTGGAGGAGGAGATGGTGTAAATCAACTCGTGGAGGAGAAGCAAGTGGTCGATTGGCTAGTGAAGGAGGAGACAATGGTCGATTGACTCGAGGAGGAGGAGATGGTGGTCATTTGGCTCATGGAGGAGAAGACAATGGTCGACTGGCTAGTGGAGGAGGAGGAAATGGTGGGTCAACTCATGCAAGAGGAGATAGCGATCAGTTGGATAGCAGAGGAGGAGATGGTGGTTGGTTAACTCATGGAGGAGGAGATAACAGTGTCAACTCTTGGAGGAGGAGAGGGTGGTCGATCGACTCGTGGAGAAGGAGATGGTAGAGTTTAAAGAGGTGGAGGATGACAATCACTCAACCTCTCTAGTAGGTTGACCACATAGACAAAATGATTCACCAATAATATCATATCACATGGAAGGGTCATCCATATCACTACAAGATCAAGGTCCTGTATGATCATGCTAGCTCATACAAGGACCACTCCATGACGAGCCATCACTACACATAACTGATCCGCTAGCTATTGATGGAATATACAATATGGACTACTTCATAGGCCAGGTCTCTCTATATAAGGTAGCTCATTAGCCTCAACCATCTCCTCATCTCATTGGGAAGACACCTCCCCAACATATGTGATAATATTTGCAAAATAATAGACAACAACAAATAAACAATTTAAACAATAATTAGAATATATAAAGAAAATGTTACAATAAATTACTTGTGCAATAAATAAGATGAACAAGTGCAACTAGATTAATCAAAACATAACACTAATATTACCTCTAGCATTTGGTGGCTCAACCGGCTAAATATGATGTTTACACATCCTCGCTAGTCCAACCCTACATAAAGGTACTACACAAGATCCAAGGTGTGATCATCCTCACTGGATAGCATCTCCAATGCCTCTGGATTGAAACTACATAAGAACTTTGATTGACAACTTTTGGATAACATTTGCCCCACATGTGCATACACACTTCAGTGGTCAATCAAGAAGGGAGGTGGTCGAATGTCAGTTGAGTGGCCAAAAATTGCTAAAAAAATAAACAAAATAACTCTAAAGCAAATGGGAAGCTCATCCTCCCATGAAATGCAACATGACAACAATCCAGATAAAAATAAAATTGTCACAAAAAAATGATAGACCGCCTATTCAATCTAGGCCTCTGAACTAAAGAATATACATATTGCAACAAAGGGTAAATATTGTTACACATCATAGGTGTATAGCACCATTGCTATGACCATAAGCGAGAGGCACCTAATCTCCTTTGCACAAAATGCACCTAAGCATAACTGATCACTAGAAACCTAGAAGTTGTTGGGTCGTAGAGGGGTGAGGGCAGTTCCCTCGAAAAAAAAATTTGGCGGTTTTTTGTGTTCGTTTTTGGGTGGTTTTTCAGCACATGGTTTTCACCGATGGTTTTCTATTTCCGGTTAAGGAATTAGGGTTGTTGACTAATTTGGGTTATTGGATTAGGGTTTTGGAAGCTACGAGATCCTATATGTATATTGTATTGTAAAAAATGTATATGAAATGAATATAGAATATACTGGTTTTCCCGGTTTGGGTTTCCAGGGGAAAAATCTCTGTGTAATGTGTGTATTTTCCATTGTATCTTTTCTGTTCTTTTATTGAAAATCTGTTTGCAGTAAATAATTGTACAAGGTTAAAATCTACATAAGTCACCAGGGTAAGTGATGTCCTGACTAACATATCTCCGAACATATTTGATTTAACCCTCTCCCGCAATCCCTGGCAGGAGATCAAGGAATTGGGGAAAATTCTTCCCTCTACAGGACAACCCAATAATAAAGTATATATCCTCCTATGTGGGCTAGTACCATATATCAAGACCGACCTTAAATGCCTGCATAGCACGATCCCAACAATAGATCAACTACATCAACAAGTGTGTGTTCCCCTTGAGGGATGTATCCTCCTTATAAAATTTGAGGAGGCCAACATTCCTAAAAAGGAGACAAGTCCATGTTGTAATAGGGCGAGGGTACAAATCCCTCTCCCTCTCTCAGGCCCCTTACTCTCGTACAAAATTATACTAGTTGACCTATTGTTGACGTTGCTATCATCGTTTTTGTCTCTGATTCACATACAACTTTCATTAGGTGTGCGTGCACGCGTGCACACACACACACACACACCCATATATAACAAAAAAAATTCAAGTAAATGGCCATGTTTATTTATTAAAAAATGAAAATATTTTTTTTCCAAAAAAACTATGTTAAACATACAATGTACTTTTAGAAACAAAAAACATTGTTAGTTGTGATGAATAATACTTAGAACACCGTCAATGATGTGCTTTAAAAAACATACCACACTAATAATGTGGTTATGGTTTTTATTAATATTATTGGTGCCCCATTTGTTCTGTGCATCAATGCCTACCGATGTGCCGTTCATGACATGGAACACCACTTATGACACATCCATACACTCTTATTATACTGATAAGATGGGAATTTTTTTTGTTTACATAAGATAAATGCTGTGCTTATTATGTATGGAGGCATCAATAACAGTGCATCTGTACTGAGAGACCGGTCGTGGCCTCAGAATGTATCAACTCCACCCAAGACTTTTCGCCATCGAACTTTCTGGTGGAAGCTGAGCAGGAAGGGGACAGGGGACCTAGGGATGCAGATAGTGGGGTTGATTATACTATTCCTACTAATACATCCATTGAACCAAAGGAGGGCCTCCCCACCAGAACTTCACAAAAGGGGGAAAAAACGACTAAAGCCCAGACTAGCACGGAAGGTCGACAATCAAAAGTTGTCAGGTGTGCTCAAGAAAGGATTGGTACTGAGCGACTTGTCTTTGGTGAGGACGTCACCATGGATAGGGTCTTGGAATTCACAGAAAGAGCAGTGGTGGGAAGGGTCAGGGGAAAAAAACTGGGTATGGCTTTTCTTAAAGACTGGGTAACCAATTTCTGGCTACCAGAGATCTCCAAGATGCCCCACATTCGGCTTCTTACCAGAGGGTGGTTTGCCTTCGTTTTCTCCTCCTCGGATGATGTGGATTGGGTACTAAAAAAGGTATGGAGATTTGTAGACACCCCCACTCTACTCAAATGATGGACGCCAACTTTTGATGTGAAGAAAGAACAGACTGACGAGGAACCCATCTGGGTCAGGCTCCCATGCCTTCCAATGCAATTTTGGAATACACACCGCTTTGCGGCAATTGGAAACCTATTGGGTAGATTTCTCGAAGCTGATATGTCATTTGAAGACACAGGAGACATGACAATGGCTCACATTTTGGTCCAGATTAATCTGCAAAAGGGCATTTATCAAGAGATTGCTATCGAATCAGTGGCCGAGACCTTTGTACAAACCTTGGACTACGAAGGAATCCCATTTAGATGCCATAGATTCCACGTCTATGGGCTTGGTGTTGCGAATTTGCCTCTACCCTTCAAAGGAAAAGATCAGAATGCAAAAGGCAAAAGCTCCTCCTCCTCTCCTCTGAGAAAGAAATGGGAACCTCAGTTGGACTCCGGGAAAACCAAGGGAACGGAGCAACAACCTCCTGAGGACGTTTGCACAACTGGACAGGGCTCGGGTAGTTGGAGCAACCAGGGAGATGGTCCGGTTTTGCTTTCGACAATTGGTCAACTTTCCTCGCCTTCTTTGGAAAACCTCCTCTGATGCGAACAAGAAATATCAGGTATGTCAACTTCAGATGTTTCTACTTTTACTCCCTCTTCCTTTTTGTCTTTGGAGTTTTTAGATATGGATGCGAACACTGTGGTTCCTTCACTTTCTTCGGGTGGGAAGTCCCAACCTATAGTCATTCTGGCCTCTCTCCATTGCCCCCTTTCCTCTTTCACGTCGGTTTTTGCACCTTTGCTGGTCACACCTTCCACAAACTCGGGGAGGGAGGAGGTTCCAAAGTAGATTGTGGAAATGATATCTACCTAAAAGCCTCCCACACCAGTTGGTGATGCTCCATAATTATCCACGGGCCCTCACTCTCCACCCTCCTTGGTAGAAACTCTACACTCCACCCACCCTTCCACTCTTGCCACACCCTCTACCTCAACAAACTCTTCTTAGGAAGGCAACATAGTTCTTTACCATCTTAGGAGTAGATCAATGGTCAAGGAGGACCTTCTGGAATGCATCTCTCAGTCGAGGGATGTCCAGGGACTGGGGACACTACCCCAATCTTTCTCGGTGGGTAAAGGAAGGGGCTAGAAATCATATTTATATCTGGCATAAGATCGTGCCAGAATTGACCTGGCTTCAGGTAGACAATCCTCAATTGAATGGATGCTTAGTGAAAAACCTCCCCAAGAAGGAGTCCCCTCATGAAAGGCCTTTCTTTCAACTGCTGGGGTTTGGCGAACCCGTCTAAAAAGTCATCCTTACGAAGGTTGGTCGAACAAAGCTCGCCAAATGTCATTCTCCTGCAAGAAACTTTAGGGGATAGTGTATCAGTGGTTAAGACATTGGAAACACTACTCTCAGGTTGGATGTTTGCAACAATGGATGCTAAAGGCCGCTCGGGGGGTCTGGCCACAGGATGGAAGACAAGGAAATGCAAGCTGGAAAATGTCTTGGGTTTTGTCTCAGGGATTAGTCTAACTATCTTCTTGATAGACCTAGATCACAACTTAACTATTATAAACATTTATGGACCTCACCAGGGTAGACAAAAATACTGGAACTCTTTAGTTGAGTGTGAGTGGATTAACCATAAGGATTTTTTACTTGGTGGACACCTCAATTTCTCACAAGGAGTCTCGGAGGTTTGGGGACCTAGAGCTGCACTGGATCCCTTAAACAATTTATTTCTAAATTTCCTGGACTGGGTGGGGCTAGTGGACGTGGAACCCCAAAAAATTTCTCCCCCCTGGTGCAAAAGACGGGTTGGGTCTGATCGGGTGGCCAAACGACTAGATAGATTCTTACTGATCGATGATCTTCTGGATTCTTCTGAATTGGTTCAACAATGGGTTACTTTTGGGGACAAATAAGATCATCTTTTGATTCTGTTTGAATTCAGGCCTAAAAATAGTAGGGTGTCGAGCCCCTTCAAACTCTTTGAGGGCTGACTCTCAGATCCAACCTTTCTTGATTTAGTAAGGGATTTATGGGTGAAAATACCAGAACAAACCCAGGCCCCAACGACGGTACTTTTTGTTGAGAATATCAAAAGACTCAAACAAGCAACTAAAACATGGGCCATAGAGAAGCAATTAAAATATGATCAACAACTGAGGGATATTGACTTTGAGCTAGCAGAGCTACAAGATGGTACATGTAAGGGGTTCTATAGCTAGGAAGAAAAAGATCACCCGTTTGGTTTGGAAAAAATGCGCAGGGTCATCCTGGAAGAAAGAGAGGAACAATTGAGGTTAAAGAGCCATGCGTTGTGGCTAGCTTGCAGAGATGAAAACACAAAATTTTTCCAAGCTTTTTCCATGGGACAAAAGATGGACAACACCATTTGGAGTCTAAGGAATTAGAGGGGGGTAGAAGTAACAAATTTCAATGAACTAACCAATTTGGGCACCAATCATTTTAAGGCACTTTTTAAGGCTTAGGAGGAGACGTCCATTACTGAAATTATTAAGGTGGCTCAACTTTTCCCTCGATTTGTAGAAGAGGATGAAGTTGGATCCTTAACTACCCCTGTCACTGATAAAGAGCTCATAGAAGTCTTGCATTCTTTTCAAAAAGGGAAGAGTCCTGGCCCAAATGTTTGGCCTATTGAATTCTACTTGGGGTGCTTTGACATTCTTGGATTTGATCTACTGAGGGTGATTGAAGAATTGAGGGTGAGAAGTCATATTCACAATCCAATCAATGCTTCTTTCATAGCACTCATCCCAAAGACAGACAACCCATCCTCCTATGAAGACTTACGACCTATCTCCTTATGCAATTGTCTATACAAGATTATCTCAAAGGTAATTAGTAGAAGGCTAAAGGTAATCCTCTCAAAACACATCTCTGAAGAACAATTTGGTTTCTCGAAGGCAAACAGATTCATGAGGCTATTGGAGTAGCACAATAAGGACTACACAACATTAAACTAAAGAAGCTAAAAGCAGTCGTGGTAAAAATAAATTTATCCAAAGCTTTTGATCGAGTAAACTGGTTATACATCAGAATGCTTTTGATTCACTTGGGATTCAGACTGGTATTCGTCAACTAGATAATGGCTTGTTTGAGCTTGGTCTCCTCTCCATTCTCCTCAATGGCTCTGCCACAACTTTCTTTCAAGCGGAAATAGGGATTCAACATGGTTGCCCTCTTTCTCCCTTACTCTTCCTTCTTGTAGCCGAAGGCCTTAGCCGCTACCTGGCAGAGGCAAATATGGGTGGACGTTTCTCTAGTATAAAAATCTCAAATGGGATGACCATTACCCACCTACTCTTTGTGGACGATATACTAATATTTTGTGATGGATCAAAGAGGGATGCAAACATTTTATCGGAGGGTCTCACACTTTTCAAAATAACAACTGGTATGAGAATTAACGCACAAAAATCCAATATACTTTTCTCTCGGATTGGGGATGAGTTCATTCAACATTATTTAGACCTTCTCCCCTTCCAAACACAGACTTTGGACGACAACCTCAAATACCTTGGCTTCCACTTAAAAACAAATGATTATCGGAAGAATGATTGGACGTAGATTTTGGCAAAGCTAGAAAAAATACTGTAAGTTTGGAGGAATAAATGGTTATCAAGGGCTGGGAGGTTAGTATTAATAAAGTCGATTATGGAAGCAATCCCTATAAATTGGATGTCCCTCTCTTGGATCCCAATAGGAATTCTAGAAAAATCAAGAAGAATGTCTTTCTCTTATCTCTGGAGGGGGAAATCGGAAAACCGGGTGATGCCCTGGGTTCGATGGGAGAAAATTGCCAAACCAAAAGCCTTGGGAGGATGGGGATTAAAAAACATTTTTCTGTTTTCAAAAGCTCTAGTGGCGAAATCAGTGTGGAGACTGATTACAACAACAAGCCTGTGGACCAAAGTTGTCCTTCTAAAGTATGTAGCCCCACTCTCATTACTGGAATGGATCAGGAGCCCTGACACTAGAACAATGGGGAACTCAGTAATGTGGAAGGTGGTACAACGAGCCTTTGATGTGGTTGGTAATAATTTAGCCTGACAGGTAGGGTCTGGAAACTCACTTAGAATTGGGCGAGATCCCTGGGCAGGCTGCTTGAGAGAACACATCCTCCCAGCTGAACTTTGTTCAACCTTAGACCATGGGGGATTTTATTACCTTGCCCAAGTTGCCGACCCCCTCCACACAACATTGTGGCAACAAGGATGGAAAAAGGGAAGATCCTTGGGACTCGATGAGCCTCAAGCTATTCTTTGGGACCGTTATATCAATGCCCTTAGGAGTGCAAACATCCGTTTGACTGAGGGACAGGATGAACTCATTTGGGAAGGCGATCCGGGAGACATATACACTCCAAAAGCAGGATATGTCCAACTGACCATATAACCACTACAACAAGTTGAGAAGTGGTGGTAGAGGAAACTTTGGAAGCATAAATTTCCAGCCAAAGGCAAAATTTTAGCATGGTCAATCCTAGAAAACAAAATCCCTACATGGGATATACTTCAGAAGAGACAATTCCATGGCCCGAGCTGGTGTTCACTTTGTAGAGCGCAGGAAGAATCAACATATCATTTATTTATGTGTTGTCCCTTTACCTCATTAGTCTGGGTGGAAGCCTCCAAATTAAACACTCACATTGGTTGCTGGCGAGGAGCTTCCTTCGAAGAGGCTTTAAAAGACCGATTTAAGCCGATTACTCCAAAACACTTAAAATCCTTGCCCATCCTTGCTGCCCGGGGAATCTGGATAGCTAGAAACACTACACTCTTCTGGGATGGACCATAGTCACCTCTGCAGGTGGCCGCAAATTGCTTAAGTATACTTGATCATCTCAATCAGGGAGAGAGACTGGGGCAGGGCACGGTTCGAGCTTCTCTGGAGGAGCAGATCGACAAAGGAAGGCTGTGGGCCTATTTTGATGGCACGACCTCGAGGGATCAATTACACTGTGGGGGGGGGAGGCTGCATTTATCTAACAGAACAACATTTTTTCCTTCTCAGAGCCGGGTTGGGGCCCGACACAAACAATTTCGCTGAACTCATGGTCTTAAAATGCCAGGGTGGTTGTACCAAAATGCCAAGGGTGGTTGTACCAAAATGCCAAGCACCAATGCTTGTGTGCTTGGAAGAACTGAAATAATTATTTTTCGGGTGCGCTCAATATGCGCCCAATATGAAGACACACTAGTGCACTACTATGTTTCGGGTGCACCTTAGATTTTTTTTTATAAAATTAACATCTCAGTATGTGATTTGTTAAGGTGCCCCGATACAAGTATTTCCAATTAAATGTAGTGGTTTATTTTTTGATTTAAAAAAACACTATMTTTTATTACCAAATGTTGTAACCTATAATAGTGCACTTGATTGTCATGCACCCTAGTGAACTTTTATATTCTTGGTGCACCATTCAACTTTTTACAAATGAACATGGAGGTGCGACATGTATTTAGGTGCTTCAATGTGTCTCTTCACAATTAAACACACCAATTAGTTTTTGAATTAAAAAAATAAACAAATTATTTTTTATTACCTAATGTCATGGCCAACTTCAGTTCTCTTTGAATTACGATGCATCGATGTAGTACTATGTCCCTAGTGCATTGTTTGAATCRTAAGAAAAGTGGAAACCATTGTGCCATTTACTAAGGTGCAACAATGCATGCTTTTCCAAGTAAATGCACTGTTTAGCTTTATAACTTYTAAAAATAAAAACCTATATTTTATTACTAAATGTCTTAACTGACTCAGTGTGTTGTGCATTTTAACACTCTAGCACATTTATATATTTTTGACACACTGAAGAGAGTTTACTTATAATTAAAATAAACYGAGTTGTTTTTAGGAATTGGGTATAGTGACATTTTATGCATGTTATTATTTGATGCATCTGTGCATGAAATGTGGGAACACATTAGTGCATTTTCACAACTTAGGAGCACTGGAAAAAAAACCTTCGCTAAAACCTACAACCACCCACATCTGCTAGCACCCTCCACTATAAATGGACAATGAAAACATTTTTGGGGAAGGTTCCATAAAAAACTCCACTAAAGGTGTTTTCCATGTAGTGAAGTTGGGCTATGAGGTAACCGGGGTGAAAGCAATAGGTTATGGATGCTAGGGTCACTCACCTAACCCGGTTTGTTTATGGCTTAGCCAAGTTGTTCAACATAGAACTCCCTAAGGAACCTTCCAGCTGGCCATCCATGGCATTCCTTCCCACTGCTCCACACAACACTGAGAAATATATCCTTTTTCTACTAAATAGTCCCTTGAGTGTACTAGAAGGCCTTTTCTTTCTCTACTCAACATTCCCTAAGAAAAATCTTCTCCCTGTTTAGAGTTCTTAGTGTGTGTAAAAGGTATCCAATCTGCTAGCTACCTTTATAATCAACCCAATAGATCCATCTCTTGGATCTTGAGCAATAAATGAGAAGCAATCTACAAGGAATGGAAATGCCTTCCTATAAACCAACCTACATGCTCCTCTACAACCTTCCATCTTCCTTATCAGGTTCTTAGTATTTTCTTACTCAACTTTATCTGGTCCTACAAGTTTGAATCATAATCTTGAGCATGAGGATGGAGCTCTAAAACTTAGAGTTGTGTGGATATCAAGAATGGTTCAACTGGTTGCTAAGGGTGAATGGTAATGCTCATGTGTAGCATGGGAATGAATGCATGAATGAATGATAATCATGTTTATGGGAATAGTCCACTCAATTTTGCATGGAGAAGGGGCACAAAAAAAAAGATGGTTTCAATTTCTAGGTGATTCAAATTCCTATGGAGCTAGAGTCTTCTCATTACTTGGACTCAACCCCATGTCCTCATAACTAAGGAGGGTGGACTTCCACACCAATCACCACCTGCATTTGATTGTGGTTGGTGAAAAGATGAAGGATCAAAAACTTATGCAACTTGGGATTATTACTCATCCCCTTTGTTCCCCTTTCTTCTCCCTCTTTGGTGGACTCATAGCCTCTCTCATGCTCTCAATAACCATCCTTGGACCTTTATATTATTTTCTAAAATAATTTTTACATACCTTGTGTATATCATAGCTAGCCTACCTCATTGTATATTGAAAGTATATTTATCAAAATAAATGCCTAGACATTCACTAGTCGAGCCTTGGCCTTGAGCTCCACACTAGGAATTTATACAAGATATTTACATCATTTACACACAAGGTTATTAAGATATCTCAACTATCGTCACTATATCCACTTATTAACAATTCAATCCAAAACATCCAAAGGGTCAAATGTAATGTCCCTTTCCGAGTGATCACTCTAGGCGATGACTTAGTAGCCTATTTAATTCTCGTAAGCTATAGTCAATGAAAAAAGGGAATTAATTAATTTAATTATTCAATGTCACATGGGCGAAAAAGAAAAATTAAAGGTGATATTGAGTAATTAAATAAAAAGGGTGTTATTAAGTGACTTTAGGGGAAAATATTAAAAGATATATTATAAAGTCACTTTATAATTTTTAATTGTGTGGAAAATGGCAAAAAGGGGATACAAGAGAGATTAGAGTTGATTCTCTAATTATGCTTGATCATTTCAATCAAAATTGTTTTAGAGAGCTCTTGTGACTTTTTAGGGTTTGGGTTGAAACCCTTGAGTAGATTGGTTTTGGTGGTGAAACGAACCCACCCCAGCTGATTAGAAGGAGAGATCACACATCTCTCTCACATGCATTCATTGCAGAAGAAAGATCCCTCATCTTGCTAATTCATGTGGTCATTTGTAGGAGTTTGTTGGGTGTTGTGAAAGCCATTTCATTTCAGGGTTTGTGGACTTATTTCTCTTGAAAAATATCACCATTTGCAGGTCATGTGGGTGGAAGGAGGAGGTCGAAATATTGATCTGTAGTTGTGGGGGTTTCAAGAAGAGGGTAGCACCATATTTGTAGCTCGTGGAAGCCTTGGGGAAGGTTGTATTCGTCATTACAACTTGTGTATCCTTAGAGTGAGGCTGCCTCCATTGTTTACAGGTTGTGGAAGCTCAATGGAGAGGTTGTAACAACCATTAAAAGAGGGTCGAACTGCCTAATACCAGGTTGTGAGGGTCAAAGTGTGGGTTTAAGAAAGGGGTTATACCCATTATAATAGGTTTTAGACATCTCAAAGGGGTTGTAGCAATTGTTACAGGCCGTGGGCATCATAAGGGAGCAGTGCCATCTTTATTGTTGATTGTGAAAACCTCAAGGAGGGTCATACTATTATTATTGCATGTTGTAGATTTCTTACAGTTCGAGAGTGTTGTTGTGGAGGGTACAAGAGTATGAGTTGCCTTGGGAAGAGTGCAAGGCTAGATCTGATCTCTTCTTTATTGGATATTGTTGTCATATACATATCAAATTGTTGACTTCTGGTGTAATTATGTAAGGGACCGAACTGAGATTTCCTATTTGTTGTCCAAGCGGGTCACCTACAAGTTAGAGTAATAAAAAGATCTGATTGTGCTTGTCGAGTTTACCACTATTATAGTTTGGTTGTGTTTGTAATTACTTCCATGATATGTATTGTTGTTTATTTGACATTGAATAAAGTGAATCTTCATTTGTATGACAAGTGTGATATGGAACTGTTGTAAAACTATTTGACAAAATATTTGAACCGAATTGTTTGAAAAAATTTCTGAACTAAATACCATTAAAACACACCAACAAAAACACACAGAACATATCAACAATGAACACTAAACATAACAAAAATCAATGAGGGGAATCTTACACTGATATCAGAGCTGGTTTTCTTGCTAGACTATGAGTTTCATGTCATTTTAATGCATCTGAAGGACGAAGTATACATCATCTACAAGAGTAGAAGGCAGAGAGGGGATGCTAGCTTATTCATTCATAATCAAAAGAAGAGGAAGATATGGGGGAAATGAATGTAAAATCGAAGGACAACACTATGAGTATCTTGAATGAATTGACAAGGGGGCAACAACAGTTGGTGGATCTTCTCACACGATTTGTAACAAATAATCAGGAAAGCCATAACAATGCAGAAAATAATGTTTCAGGAGGGACAAATGGGTAACAATGGGAACCGTGCTGAAGGGAGAAAGACTCATGCACATATACAAAATAACATTGGGATTACTAGTAGAGTGACTCCTAGACCTCTCTTACCTTAGTTCATGGAGGGAGAGCAGGCGAAAAATCAAGGACAACATGGACAACATGAAGGGTTCACTGATTATTTGAGGGAGTATCAGACTCTCGGTGATGAATTTTATGTAACCATGTCCTTACAAGATTTCTATACAATAAAGTATAGGAATAGGAATAGGCCAAGGGATTAAAATAGGGGCCCACATAGTTGGGATCTAAAGCGAAAGGTTGGAAAATTATCTATCCCTTACTTTGATGGCTCTAGCAAATGCACCACCAGAGCTTGGGTTTAGAAGTTGGACACATATTTCCAACTCAACCCCATGATGGAGATAAAGGACATCAAGTATGCTACTTTGATTTTGGATGGAGAGGCCCACGAGTGGTGGTACCATGGTCTAGTCATGTTGGGGCATGCTAGCATTACCTCATACATGGAGTTCACATAGAGACTTATGTACCGGTTTGATAAGACGGATCCAAAGTTGAATTTCAGGGAGCTGGCACAACTTAGGCATAATGGGACAACATATGCTTATGTTTTAGAGTTTCAGAGGATTGCAGTCATGGCAATAGACGTGTCTAAGCATAAGTTGATTATGGTTTTCACTAAAGGGATATTCGAACCCTTGTGTGGTTGGGTTAAGGCCTTCAAACCAAAATCTCTATAGGATGTTATCATTAGAACATTAGACATGGAGTACATAGTCCCAAAGAATAAAATTCCTTCTAAACCTTTCCTTCCCCAGGGAAACAAAGAAAAGAAGCCCATCCAAAAGGAGTGGTTTGAGAAAGATAGATTGGATGATGAGACTCATGAAGAATTGAGAAGGAAGAAACTTTATTTCAGCTGTAAGGAGCCTTGGGAACCAGGTCACAGGTGCATGGGTAAGGGTAAGGTGCATTACATAAAGGTGCTTTCAGATAGTGATGGGGAAGAGGAAGCAGGACAAGTTCAGGGAAACAAGCACAATAGTTTGGATGATGAGAAACCATCTATGGAGGTTAAGGGTGGGACTATTTCCTCCCTATTAGGTGTTCCTAGATTTCACACTTTCAGGATCCATGGAGTATTACTGGGACAACGTTTCACAATTTTGATTAATGGTGGGGCAAACCACAACTTCATTGACTCAACTTTGGTGTCTAGGAGAGGCATTCCTATAGAGGACTTTGAGGGGTAGGATGTAGTAGTAACTGGTGGGAATAATATGAATTGCACATAGACGGTTATGCGATTGGATGTGATGTTGGGAAACTACACTATGACAAATGACTTTTATGTAGTTGAACTAACATACACTAATGTCAATTTGGGTGTTAAATGACTTATTTGCTTAGGGAAACATTATTTGAACTACCAAACAATGGAGCTAAAATTCAAGACAACAGATAATAAGAGGGTGGTTATGAGGGGCATGGCCAATGGTGCTCCTAAGGTTGTTTCAACCAAGTGGATGGAGGGAATATTCAGGCACAAGGATGTATCTTGCGCAACAAAGTGTATGATTACGTCCAAGAAGTCTTCAGATAGTAGCTAGCCTTATCATGGAGACATACAATCATTATGGATCAAACATGATCAGTTTTTGGAAAGATTCCACCAGGGAGACCCCTGATAGAGGTTTCGAGCATACCATTGAGTTTGGTTTACCCATGATCGATAAGATGATAGATGAGATTCAAGGTGTAGTACACCACTCTAAGATTGATTTGTGTTCGGGGTACGATCAAATAAAGATGAGAGGGAATGATGTGTATAAGACGACTTTCAAGTGTCAATATGGGTGTCATGAGTTTTTGGTCATGCCATTTGAGTTGACTAATGTCCCTGTTACCTTCCAACCATGTATGAAACATGTATTCATTCTACAATTGAGGAATTTTTTTTGGGTTTTCTTTGATGACATCTTGATCTACAATAAGGCATGTGAGGATCACTTGAAGCACATAGAAGAGGTGCTTGACATACTTGAGCAACATTCATTTTATGCCAAGGTATCAAAATGCGAGTATCGTTTGACTGAAATTCTGTATTTGGGGCATACGATTAGTACTCAAAGGGTTAATATTGATGATGAGAAGATCAAGGCAATCCAGGATTGGCCTAGACCAAGGAATTTGTCACATTTGAGAGGGTTTATGGGATCACATGAAGCATCTATTTGGGTTGAGATTATTTATAGAGTGAAGAAGTTCAAAAATGTCTTGATTTCATTTGAAAAGATTCCTTTAAGGTCTCTCTTGACTATAATGAATGATAAAAAAGAAGCATTGGTGTTTTTGATTGAATATGTTAAAACAAAGAAGGGTGTGCAAGACCAAGGGAAGTTTGTGGTCAAAATGGTTCATAAAATCCTTGAGTCCTTCTTCCACAAGAAGGATTTGAATGATAGGAAGCAAAAATGGGTAAGTAAACTTCGAGCTTATTACTTTGGCATTGAGTATGTGAAAGGAAGAAACAAGGTGGCGGTTGATGCACTCTCTAGGAAGCCTTATTTTTGCTTTATTTTGATATGTTTGCTAATTGGAGGGATGTTCTTATAGAGGAGTATGCTAAGGATAACTTGCAGTTGCTTGAGGACAAGCAATCTCGAGAAGTGAGGGCTGTAATGTCCCTTTCCGAGTGATCACTCTAGAAGACAACTTAGTAGTCTATTTAATTCCTGTCGGCTAAAGTCGGTGAAAAAAGGGAATTATTAATTTAATTGTTCAATGTCACTTGGGCGAAAAAACAAAATTAAAGGTGATATTGAGTAATTAAATAAAAAGGTGCTATTAAGCGACTTTAGGGGAAAATATTTAAAGATATATTATAAAGTCACTTTATGATTTTTAATTGAGCGAAAAAAGGTAAAAATGGAATAAAAGAGAGATTGGAGCCGATTTCCTTATTATGCACGATCATTTCTATCAAAATCGATTTAGAGAGTTCTTGTGGCTTTTTAGGGTTTGGGGTTGAAACCCTTGAGTATATTAGTTTTAGGGGTGAAATGAATCCACCCCAGCTGATCAAAAGGAGAGATCACACATATCTCTCACATGGATTCATTGCATAACAAAGACCCATCATCTTTCTAAGTCATGTAGTCCTTTGTAGGAGTTTATTGGGTGTTTTGAAAGCCTTTTCATTTTAGGGTTTGTGGACTTCTTTCTCTTGGACAATATCACCATTTGTAGGTTGTGTGGGTGGAAGTAGGAGGCTGAAATATTCATCTGCAATTGTCGGGGTTTCAAGAAGAGGGTCGTACCCTATTTGTAGCTCGTGGAAGCCTTGGGGAGGGCCATATTCATCATTATAGTTTGTGTAGCCTTAGAGTGAGGTCGCCTCCATTGTTTACAGGTTTTGGAAGCTTAAAAGAGAGGTTGTAACAACCATTAAAAGAGGGCCGAACTACCTAATACCAGGCTGTGACGATTCCAGGAAGGTTCTGTGACAAATATTTACAATTGTGGGTTTAAGAAAGGGGTTATTCCCATTATAATAGGTCATTGGCATCTCAAAGGGGTTGTGGCAATTGTTAGAGGTCGTGGGCATCATAAGGGAGCAATGCCATCTTTATTGTTGAGTGGGAAAACCTCAAGGAGGGTTGCGTTGACGAGTCCTAAATCCGTTTAGCTCAACAGTAGGAACCAAACCCGCCACCGAGGCCCAATTAGACTCTACAACATTTAATGGTGGAATGGTTCTCCAAATCTTGCGATCTGGCCAACTAATCGACGGGATTTACGTAGTGATTGATAGGATGTTTTCTAGTGAAAGCTCCTCCTTTAGTTCAAACATTCTTTTTGTATTTTCTCTTATAGGTGGGACCGATACAAGATAATAGCTGGTATAAACCAACTGGGTAACAAAGTGGGAAAACTTAACTACTGGAGAAGTCCGAGCTTGGGATAACCCACGTGCTCAAACAAGCAGACATTGATTCTTACACATGTAACAAGCTTAGTACTAATATGTTAACCTGCTGGTGTTTCGATTATTGACTGAGATACAATTATCAT